>JAQFYU010001196.1:0-16008 GCA_034694905.1 Ceratophysella granulata | reverse complement strand
CAATATTTTAATTTCAAATTTGTTAACTTCGACATATATTTATTCAGTTTAGTATTACTGGCATCTGAGACACTCTTATGCTTCATTTCCAGTAGAAACAGCTAAATGTCCGAGGTAGTGAGAATACGTGGTGGTGACTGGGACCGTTGACATTACAAATCCAAATCCCAAAGCGACAACGCTATTCTCATTTTTCAAGTGATTCATTCCGCATAACAGAAGGAACAATGAAGCGAGCACCAAGCATAGGTACGCCTTCAATATATTCTCACACGACAACGAGGTCAACTGGCCTGAGATCCGTCAGGTCAATCAAATCACTCAAAATCCCATGGTACAAGACACCATGGCTTCAGAGGATTTTCGGAACAGATATTCAAAAGTATTCCCTATTTGCCGGAGTGTATTCAGTGGTAAGTGCGGATTTTGGAATTTCTAACTTTCAACCTTGAAATATTTAACATTGAATTCGTTTTATTTTCAGCTAATGAGTATATTTACAATTGGAACGTCCATATTCGATTTATACTGCCTGGCTGAGGCCACACCTGGAAGCACACATTATGGCTACTACATCATTTCCTTTGACTTTGTCTACGTGGGCAATAAGCATGGTGTGTTCAGGCCAGATGAAGTATTTTTCATGAATTTTTGAACATTTTTTATAACTAATAATTTATGATTTCAGTACGGAATATTCTCATCACGATTGCCGTTGTGTCTGCACTGGGTGCGATTATTTTACTGGTGACAAGTGTGATGTTGATTCAGGCCTTGCGAAAGGTACGACTAAAATACATTGGATGTTTCTCAAATCCCCTTTCACTTTTTTCACTTTTTGGAGAGAAAGTCTGAGTCTGAAGCCTCACTCAATCCGTTTTTTGTATTTTCATTCCAGGAATATGAGAAGAAGATGATTCCCTGGCTGTTATGCATGTTTGTATTTGCGTGTTTCCGACTCTTCTCCTTCATCTTTGCAGCGATTGTGAATGACATGATTTTTGCATATAATATTCTAATGTGCCTCTTCTGGATTGGATTCACTGTGCTAAATTTTGCTGGACTAGCATTCGTCTACTCACTCTTCTTGGAGTTGGCTGATTTGACAAAATTGGAAGATTTAGCTCATCTCAGGGTGAGTGGATTCTATTCTTAAACGTGCAGCAAAATATATACATAGATGCTTTCACTATGTTGTGGGTTACATTAGCGAGGGTCGAACAGTTTGAAATTTTATGTGTCTATTCTCGTGAGTATTAAAGTGGATAGTAAATTAAAGGTTTCTATAAAATTTTACCTTTCATGAACTCAACATATCTACAACACAATAGACGAAATAATTCGATTAAAAATGTAGAATTTTGTTCTCTTCCTCCCCACGAATCATCTCCCTTCGAAGTATATGATCTATTGAGTTGGATTAGGTTATCCTAGAAAGCTTAACGAGCTTCTTGGTAAATTCGGGTTTTATTAGCCGTAGATTTGTCAAAATACCCGGGGTTAGCAATAAGGGTAGCATGCGCCAGCAAAACTCAAAGCTTTGACTTTGAATTCCAAGACCTACTGATTACCTCCTGCGAGTTATAAGCAATGTTTGACGCAATTTCAAAAGGTAGACACCAAACCACACTTAACAGGAACTGGCCTAACCCATTCCGATCTACAAGGTGGAATAGTAGCCAATAATCTAAACAAATAAAGAACAACGGTTTAATAGTATTAGCTCAAATTACGAGGGTTAGCTCTAATCAAGGATGTCACTAATGAAGCCTAAACCAATAGCAATTTTGGCATACGAGTTAAGATGATTAAGTTAAAATACAATTAGTGAGCTGTGTAATTATTGCAGTCTTTGTCTAACCTCCTTGTGGTTATGATTTGAGACGTCGGGGAAAATCTGGTTGTAATTTGAGATAGGTCCGGTCAAATCAGTGTTCACCGATGGCAGCGACGTGCTTACATGAAACAGCAATTCTTTTAGAAATAAAAACTAACTAGAAATAACTTTGTTCCACCAAATGAAACGGAGCTCTTCTGGTATTTGTCGCTTGGCCTGTAAAAGAGTTTTGCCCTTATCAAGTGCCTCGGGCTCGTATATTAAAATCATCTACCGCAATTCGAAGGAACGCAGCAGGCATTACTTATTTTTACAGCTGGAGATAACTCCAGATCCAGACCATTTAAGATTTTCTCCAATTTTCGTTTATCATTTCAGATGGGTACCATGACATCTCTTGCAACGCAATCCATGGCTGGGTCGAGGCCAACGACCCCACACAGCACAACGTCAACAGTTCCCCTCCCATGACAATTAGCCTCTGATGTCCCCTCCCACTCCCCGATGTTAACCTACGTGGTTCATTCCTCCAACGTCTGATTTACCTGTGAACCAAGCACCGAGTTCTCAAAAGTTCCCAAAATATCTCTCTTAACTCTTACAGCCCGCACGTTCCACTCAGGGATTCGTCCGTGTTTTAAATACAAACTATTGTCTAAACTAACTGCGTCGTTGCAGTGCGAAGAAACACAAATTACAAACAGGTTGCGTATAAACTCTTGCGCCTTATTTGTTTAAATGCTTATCTGTATACTCCATACTGCACGATCTGTACAGTATATTGCCGCTTTCACTTTCTGGACGATTGAGCGCTATATTGAAAATAATAATATAAATAATTTATTTGCGACGATGGATGCTGTTAAACAATCAGTGTGCTGCAGTGTTCCGTGGGATAACCATTTTTCTTGAAATCAACAGTCATTTCAAAATGTAAATATTTTATATGTTGAAGTTTGCCGATTTACGAATTCTTACCTGGTGAGTGACCAAACTATCCGGTTTTAAATATATTCCATACAAGTACTGAAATTCAAACCATCCTTGCAAGCATCGTACATAAGTTACGATCCATTTTTTTATTTTGTATGTAGCCTATCCCACCAATATTGTTTCAGTATGCTGAATGACCATGTAAAGCGTCCGTCCGTTAGAACTAACGATAATAGGAATCCGCGAAATGCAAAGAAATATACATTCGTTCAAGCACAGAGTGCATGCACATTGTATAATACATAAATCTACTATAAAGTTTCAAATTAGTTGTAAAAACACTATTTATGAATGTCCAAATTATGTATAAGAAAATATATATGTATGGTATTTAGTGAAAGTACGAGCTGATCAAACGCGTTTGGAGGGTCAATAATTCTGAAAGACCAGTTTCTGTAAACGAAGGGTGCCTTATACATCTACACTACGATTCAATCAGATTTCCAAGATCGAATATAATGAACGCCCTTCTACAAATAGTTAGTTGAAATGTACAATTAATTTAAAGATTCTATATAAGTTGGGCAATCCTTTGCAGGCAAGTACGAGTACGACAACAGTAAATGCTAAGTAAAGCCTAGTGTTCAATGACTATGTATATTTGACCAAATAAACGACGAAAGCTCTACTCTACTACAAAATTCCGTTCAAGTGTTTTTGATTTTATTTAAGAGGCATAATACCAAGTTTATTTGACACAGGAATAGTTTATATAAGGTACAAGTCAGTCATACACAGTCACTACTCCTTCACTCAATAGTACACAGAGTCAGAGTTAACTGAAATGCATGGGAAGTGGAGAAAAAGAGCTTAAAATTAGTAGTGAATACAAAATAAGTTTTGTAATTGAGACTAGGAAGCGGGGGTAAGTCCAACTTCCTCTCTATTAATTACATCTTCTGTTTTTTTTCTGCCGTCGAGAATCCTTCATTGGAGCGACGCATCTTTCCCAACCTTCATGCCCGCCTTTGACATCAGATCTCACAATAGACGCGAGTCTCTAATTACGCTAACAAATTGACACAAAGTAATATCACAGACATACATAACGACGCTCAATGGCCCAAACACACTCCTTAATTACCCTATAGGTCCTAACGTATACATGTACACAAGAGTTTTAATACGTACGAACGCAGCAGTCTCCCACCTAAGGTTCGGAAACCGCTCAACTCAACTAACATTAATTCATATCAAAAACAAAGAATAACAGTTTGTACAGTTCTCCTTCCTTGCTCACGCCTAGCCTAACGCCGAGTGTGTAAATAAATATACAAGCCATACACTCCTGTTGCTTAACCATACAAAAAAAAGTTTCTATTTACAAAAAAGAACTTCAACGTCAACGTTCCTAGTCCTTAGCTTAAGTGATTCGAGGGGACGTGGGACATGTACCCTAGCATGACCAGCATTCCGTTGAATTGGATGCAATTCTTGATTTTTTCAGAACTTAAGAGTGCGTGCGGCAGAATGAGATTCAAAATGTGAGGAAGAGAGTGCGGAAGACCGTGCAGGAAACTCAGTCCGTTCAGAACCATTGGTAGTAACTGTAACTGCTCGTGAAGGGATTGTCCAAGTACTGGAATCGTGGTGACACTTTCCGAGTCTCTCGACTTGTGGGCAAGAAGTCCAAGTACTGAAGATCTTCCAAACTGTTCTGATAAAAATTGGACTCGTCATCATCTCCGATCATGTTCTCCGCATCGTTGTACTCGGGAGTCTTGAGCGGCGTCTTCTCAGCCAAGTCGTTGGTCTGTCGATCTTCCTTGACGGGTGTGTAGCGGTACACGTCCGTGTTATCACTGTCCCAGCTATTGTCACTCTCCTCAATCTCATTCTCGGAATCATCTGGAGTTTCCAACTGACGTCCAGCATCCGCTTCCGTAGATTCGGAGTTCTGTTCGGGTTCGATGCCTTCAGGACAGACGGGTTGTGGGCAGCATTCGGGGTAGGAAGCGGACTGGTCTTCAGTCAAGTAACATGGAGGGTCCACACTGACCGTGCCACAGCTGTTTAAAGAGAGGAAGGAACCACAATTAGTGTGATAATGAATTCAAAGTTGTAATTTCCCAAAGGAGAATCTCGCTTCTAATGTAATTACAAGAGTCATAAATCTAAATTACTACAAGGTTCTCTGTTTCTTTCGCAAGAAGCCGCATCCTTTTCATCCTCTCAAGTCTGTGTACCTTTCGTCTCCTGATTAACATATTCATAAGATCTGAGCTAACGCATCTGTGGAATTTTCTGCTTGGGTAGCCTATTTTATGGGATTTTAATATGCAGTCGTGCAGGACTCATCTAATCAATCAGCCTGCAGGATATGCATGCTGGTGGTAGTAGCACTTCCTACGATGTGTGAGGTGTGATCTGTCGTGTGTACATTGTATCTATGTTGTTCCGACGAGGAACATTGAAGATGATGGCAATAAATATTTACTATCAGCTCAAAAATCTCGCAGATTGTTTTGATTGATAATATTTGAGCTACAGTCAGACTCTTCTGTTCATATAATTGTATAGTAATTTCCTTTATTGCCTCGTGTTCTACGAAATTAATAGTTATCCCTTCAGAACTAAGAACCATATCCTTCTCATCTTGTTTTCCCATTTTCAATCAATACAGTGCACTTCAATTGGAATCCATATCTGGTTTCTTATCTCTTCTTTTAATAATAAAAGTCTTGTTTTCAACTACTTAATTGGATGGATGTATTTTCCCGAACCACTTCACACTTTTATAAATTCCCAATCGTGTGAATGTTTTTTTCGCATTAATTCCATTAGCAAAATTAAAATGCGCAGAAAAGAAGATGAAACTAGATGGAACCGGTGGTGGCGGTTGGTGGTTAAATTATTGGGTATTCTTGCTGTATTTGCTTATTACTGGCTTGGCTTGACTAGGCTTCTGAGCATGAAATGAAGACTTGAAGCACTGTTTGTTTATTCGTCAATGTAATTTGAGATCTTCCTTCCTACTTGTTCTATGTACACAAACCAAGACGGAAACCTACGGAAAACCCATTCGTCTCGTTTTATCTCTTCTATTCACTCCAAACTCATTAAAAAAGCCTTTGCACTCCGCTTTGTAGCTCTTGATTAAATTAAATCCAAGTACTAAGGTTTCAGGAGAAGTGTCATACCGTATAATAATGATCTGCGTACATTTCCATGGATGCAATAGCTTTCAATCCAAATACGCCGTTGGGCACATAAAGTGGATTTAATTCAAACATAAGCTCTAGGTTTATACCATAATATCCGAGACCCAATTTAACCAAAAATTCGCAAATTGAAATTCGCATGAAGTCACGGAAAATTCGACTTTGGCGATTAATGACCACCACAGTGTGATTTAATGGGATTTAATGGTATTATGATTCAACCGGATTTTAAAAATTAATAGCGAATAAATTAAATCCCATCACATCAGAGTGTGATTTAATGGGATTTAATACAAAAACCTAATTTTTAACTTGTTTTTCCCCCTTTGATTAAATCCCATCACACCTTTTCCGCATTAAATCACAATCCCATTAAATCCTGGGCAGTGACTCTGCATAGAGCTCACACAAATACAACGTCAGGCTGGCTGTCAATTTTGCATGATTCGGAAAAGCTTTTAAAGAGTCTAAGCCTCTTCAAATTGAGCACGGAAAGTTTTATCCAATTTCGATCCATTATTGCCTTAGCTTTTAGCTTCCTTCTCAAATGTGATGACATATTTATCATCTAGTCAGCCATGTGCCTCACATTTTGTGTCAAGTTGGCGTCGAAAAGGAATTTTGAGATGCAAACACGTTTAAGACTGATTGATGGTAGGTTTGAAATCAAGGAAAGTGCTGAATGTCACTCGAACCATCCGAATTGATGGTTCCAAGAAGAATTGCCTCAGATCCAGGAAAATTGGCAAGGAACGGAAACAAAGGAATTTTGTATAAGGCTTTCGGTATTTCTGGTTGGGCTTGGATAAAGTGTCCTATAAATTCCGCTCTGTTGTGATTCAGGATGAGGATGAATCAGAGAAGAGGACAGGTAAATAGGTAAAGTGTGACACTAATGTGAAAAAAATAAGGAAATTCACAAGGTAATTCAGTGACAGAAGTGGTGGTGGTGAGTCTTAATGCCAATAAAATTATTTTTTTGAGTATGAGCCAGAATAATATGGACTCAAAGTCAAGACGTTCTGCATATTTCCAACACCTAATGTAAATAGAATTTACAAATGAGCCCAAGAGATGCATTACTCAAAATTAAGCCGTGTTTCTTTAAATGCTGGACTCACTGGCTATTTTTTTGCAAAAAAAAATTGTGCGTTTTTTAATCCTACTTACATTATATCCAGAAATGAAGAAGCTCTCATTTGGTGTCCTTTCGCCTGTCCACTCTCCATCCTTCTTCGTCTCGTCAAAATGAAATTTGAATACTTAATGTGATTCAGATTGATGGGTTTGGATGTTTTTTGTGTGTGTGAAGCTTGTCCCCTGATTATGCATAATAATATGTAATCCCACTTTAATCTCTTTGTTTTGATTCCATATCTCAAAAAGTAGAAGAAGCTCTCATGCCTCCATTGCCCTCCATCCATCCGGTTCTACTAACGACAGAGTAATTATGATTACATATGACTGACCAGAGTCGTAGTTGGACGCCTAATCTTTTAATCTCTAACCAAAATAAAAAACCTGCCAGACACTATCATTTCATAGAAGAATGTGGAATTTAATCTTATTCTATTTTTTATTATTCAGTATGTTTCTCATCTCCTGAGCCTTTTCCTTGACAAGGACGCGTCTTTTATGATATCTGGCCCAGTCAATTCACTCATTAAACACCATTACATGATGGTTGAATTTTTTGGCTCGTGGAACTCGAGAAATCGGACCTGGTCTTGAATAACATTGTGATTATTATGATTATTATGGTGATTGAGTTGGAAATGGACGTCTGAGTCCTCTCACTTTGTAATTTAAGACTGACTGCTTAATAACAGAGTAGTGGTTTCGGGATGTCCAACGTACGGAAGTGGACGTCGTCGTCGTCAGAAGAGCTCATTTGGGTCCAAGGGATCCTCTCTCTGTTCTGAGCTAATAGTACAATGGGACATGACAGAGGAAGGACGACGTCGCCATTTTAATAGAGTTCCCAACTGTCGTCGTTTCATTAATAACAACAAAGTCTTTGGAGAAAAAGAGGCTTTATTTATTGAAATCAGCTTCTAATAGTCAACTTGGCACTCCAAATTCAGAGGTACCCACTTGAGAATGATGAAAAAGTCAGTCTTAAATTAGGCAAACTTGAGCCTTGAGGACTTCGTCAGCATGTCACCGAACTACACATGCAATCACGCCACGAAATATTGAAACATGAACAATGTTCACACGACAGATGGGTCTTGGTCAATTCCGACAATTTCAATCAACTTTAATTTAGGGAAAATTGAAAATTTTGCAAATAAAAGCCTTTAATTTTTTTTACTTTATCTCGCCCCACTATGCTAATTTTGACGCTTGATTTTTCAAAAATCTATAAACGACCTTCAAAGTTAACAAAAAGCTGAAAGTTTGAAAGCGTCTTCCTTAAATACAGTTTTGAAAAAAAAATTGTTTTTAGCTCTGAATTTCGGCTTATATTGTAGAAATAGTTATTGTTGTACCGTCTTGTACCTGTGAAATTTCCTACTTCGGTAAGGTAAAATTTTCTTTTGCAGTATTTCGTAAATTCCTATTTTTTAATGTCAAGATTTTAGATATTTTTTGAGCTTTAAACAGCATTAAACCAATCAGCTTCAATGTTAAAATAAAAAAAGAGACTTGAGTTGTAATCAAATTTACTTCAAAAATCAGTTTTTTCTCTAGCGCAAAAAAAGATTTCCCTTCAGAATTTAACATTGGAATTGTCGTAGAACCGGCCTAACGCCTGAGTACCTACATTGTGATTTAGATTGTGACAAAGCACACAGCAAGGTTCCCTTCATCTCCTCCCTTGCAATTTCTTAAAAATTAAATACCTTGCAATAATACTTTATGACATGACTCTTCACTCTTCTGATCCTGCTCTTCCACGCAACGCACGGCATTTCCTATTTTTTCGCATGATTATTTATGGAAACCTTGCCCATGCTTCCATGCCCGTCTAATCTCCACATTGCGACTTGACCACAAGAGCTAGGGCGCATTACTTTATTATTACTATTACACCATTCTAATTTGTAAAGACAGAGTATAGAAAAAAAATTAATAGGAATATTTCCTCAAATCCTTGAGAAGCCAGGACTTGTTGCCAGTTTCCATGCTTAAAATTTTTTGGCAGTGAAAAAGAAAATGAGTGAAAACGGAGTTAAGGAAGTAGTAAAGTCAATTGTTTCCATGTCTCGAGTGAGTAATGTGAAACTAATTGGATTAAATTAAGACCAACTGAATCATTAGTTCTGGAGGGAAGCGAAAGCCTCGCCTACACGAAGGCATGATGCATGAGAGCCTATTGTTGCCTCTTGCCTCAGTGGATATCACATCTTCTGACTCCGGCTTTGGACTCATAAATTAGAAATGGAATATAGTAAATCTAGTTAAGTCAAGGCTCCACCTCCACCTCAGTCACATGCACGAGCTGACTAAAACAATTGATGAGTAGAGCGTGACGAACTGGAAGACCAAAATTATGTGGATCTAGGATTTAGCAAAAATATGGCTCACACGCAACATTCAGAATAAGGATCGGAACAGGTCAGGTATTTGAGCCACCCGACCTGAACTCGACCTCATCCCAAATATTTCGGTTAAAAGTTAGAAAAGGCACCAACCTGAACCCGACCTGATTTGCATCAGATCAGGTCGACCGTCAACCTGAACTGAACCCCAATTCTCAGGTCAATTCGGCATTATTACCTTATCTGACCTGATCTGACCTGATCTAACTTATATTCTCAAATTCAGCCCTCTAACGCATACCTGACCTGAAACTGATCTGAAATACCTGATCCGTTCCGATCCCTTTCGAATTCAGATCATCTTACAGCCTAAACAATTGGATCTGTGATCTCTCTGTATTTAAAAGTCAGGTGGAATGGCAAGGTGTGCATGTTTAGCATCATGACCTTGACATTGATGAAACATAGACTGTAGCCTGAGCCAAATGGGCTAAACTTCTCGCCTCAACAACGTTGAACCAAATTCAGAATATGAAAACAGCCAGTTAGTCATCCTCCTGCTAAACGACATTCCTACCTGTTTGTGTCTCTGTAAACGATGTCGTTAGAATCAGATTTATGACTTCAAGTAGTGGGTTGGAGACAGGGACTGGCGACAGAGATCTTGACAACGTGTAATTCCAATAATTTGTTAACTACATTTCCTTTTCTCGCCTTTTCCTTTTCTACGGAATGTACAGATGAACGGAGTGGACAAACAATATAATAAACCTACTTCATTAACTGAATGTATGAAAAACACACAAAAACATCTTCTGATTTTCGATTAACTGACTGACGTCAATGATTTGAAGGGAAATGATCAAAGGGGCAAAAAGAGCAAGTTAAACTCGTCAACAGAACTGCTAGCGGCATATTAATAAAACTACCAGCAGCCCAGTTCCGTCCATTTAGCATTTTAAGGAGTTGTTGGAGCGTAAAAAACTGGTAGTACTGTTTTAATGAATGCGAAGCAAGTGGCATCAACTGGAGATGTACACAGACTCCCAGAACGTGTGCGTGCGTCGAACCAAGACGGATCTTGGGCCTACGTTCACGTAATATGGGATTGTTGGAAGAAAATTATGAAGTCATGACATTGGGGGTGCGTCTCAACATCAGTAATTAAATTTTGTCCATATTTCATATTTTTTTATTTTTTAAAAGGTGAGGTTTTACTGAGAAAATGAAACTTGCTTCATGGACTAGGATCACAAAAGAACTAATTAATTTAAGCAAGGAGTAAAAATCCATATTTGGATCTACTTAAAATAAGCTTTGTCTCAATTTTGACACAATTCCACTAATTATATAGTGGCGTAGATTAAATGACAGAGCTTTGTCTGCAACCTCCATGGGAGGCAGAAGATGAGAAGTTGATGTGGGAACAGGAGTGCGAGATGACAAGTCTGACATGACATGACATGCTTCTCGCTAAAACTTATATTATGCATTAATATGGAAATATTAATTTACTTTCAAAAGGAATGTGGCACGCGGCCATTAATATGAATATTAATTTATGAATTATCACAAAGTCCGCTCCAGTAGACTCCCCGCACCACTTAGACTCATGTCATTTGTTTAATAGGAATTTGGGATGACGAGTGACGAGCCAAAGGCGTTCCCGACCACCAATCCGATCTTGGGACCTGCTTTTGTTTCTTGGTTTATAATTAGAGAAGAGCATCAAGGATGAAGACGGGGTAATTCCCATGAACAGAACTGACTAGTCACTCAATATGGAACAATAGACAATGCAACTACTGAGTCAAACCCTAATTACGCCATACACCTGAGTACAATGAGCCTGGAGGCCCATGGAGACCAAGATCTGACACTCTGTCTAATCAATACTCGTATTACGCAAGACACCCAACTTGTTTTCTCACAATCTGAACCCAAGCGCTAATTCTCCGTTCCTGAGCATCCGGATTAAGATCCGTCATTATTATAATTGGGAACTGGAGGCATCTTCGCCTTCGCCTGATGTTAACCTATCCTACCAGGTGAATGAAAGTCATCCTGAGTTGAGACTCAGGAGGCATGACGTCATTCCCTACTTAATTGATGGAATTTCAAGTTTCTCATTAATCGACCATCACCATCTTTTCCTATTATCTTATACTTATTTACAGAATGACGTTCACTAGGCTTAATTAAAAAAATACGGTTTCAAAATAATGAACTAAACGGAATTATGTTGTCAGGATCCTGGTGTGATGCTACCATGTTAATGAGAATAATAACCTCACTGATTCTACAGGGATTAGTGTAGTGTTATCTGAACAATGAACTCTGAGTTGCAAAATATGAATCTGGGAAAGCATGAGATGCTCAGGTAAAACTGCCTGTTCCCGTTTTAATGAGTTCTCAACCTTCCGACTAATAATATGAAATTAAGGATGAAAAGGATACGTGAACTGACCAAAAACCCGTTAGCTACGTGAAAAACATAAGGAAACTACGTACCTTGCATAAGACACCATGAGTTGCGGTGTTCCAGTGTAATTAGTGAGCGTGCAAGTGGCCAGTCCGCAATCTTCCAACTGCCATGACTCTCCTGGGCTGTAGTAAGCATTCTTCTCCGTTTCGTAGCACTTGTTAGGATGAGCTGAAACAGAAAATAAAAAAAACAAAAAATTAGAATATAATTTTAAAAAATGAAAAAAATGAAATGCTTTAATTTTTTTAATTAGAAGCTTACTGTCTCGAACATGAGCCGGTCCAATTGCAGTAGCAGCGAAGGAAGTGGCCGCAGAACAGAGAACGACGAAGGAAATGATGATTTTCTGCATTTTGCGAAATTCAAAAAAATTCAAACTTGGAAAACGTTTGGTTTTTATTTAAAACTTGCAAAAAATGGATCTTTAGCTTTTAGTTTATGCTCAAGATTTCTGTTTGCAGATTTGTGAGAGTTGATGATTTGAGCGTGCTGTTGTTGTGAGTAATGAAGTAGATGCGAGGAGACGCAGGCGGCTTATATATTGAGCAGTGAGGAATCCCATGACGTAGGTCCCAACTTGTTTTTGCATAGTCTTTATACCCACACACACACACACCATCTTTATTATGAATTCTCTATATAAGACACAAACTTGCTCGTGTTCTGGCCTGGCTCCTTTCGACCAGAAGATCCTCTGTCGTCCTAGGTCCGCGTCCGCCTCAACAATTTAAACTTCCAAGATCACTTTTCCGTATTATACAACAACCCCGTTTGGACTTTATTTTTCTCACTTAAAATATTCATCTTCGTCACTTAAAAACGTGGATTGCTCATCCTCGTCGTCAGCTCAGGCCACTCATCCCAGGATGCATGTTAGAAGTGGGAAAGACACATGGCGCCTGGCGTCTTTGGTCACATTTTACCATAACCTTTATTATCCTGCTGACTCGGCTCGTTCAGCCAATACCAGATTATGCAGATTTCTTTCTGGAATCGGGAAATCCTACTGTCAAATCCAGTTTCTTCCACAAAACTTGACAGATATTTTTTGGATGACACAGAAGAGGGACGAGGACTTGGACCAAAAGTGTAAACAACAACATAAATTCAGTCTAAAACCCGGCTTAAAACTTAAACTTGTCCTCGGTAACTCAGGAATTTTAGTCTACCGGATACCGGCTCTTAGTCAATTCAGAATTTAGTGTTGTCAGCTGAAATGGAAAGGTAAACGTATTGTTTACAGGTTTTTTGTGTAAAAGGAGGATTACATTAGGGATTAGTCATGTCCAAGGCACGACAGGAACAAGGTTGTTCCATCGATACGTTTATTTATTTCCCTGACCTGCCTTGGCACTTGGCGTTGTCTTGGCTTCACTCCATTTCACCTTCATCATTCCGGCGTCAAATCTTTCGTTTGTTGCACTCTAAACTCTTCAATTTTCCCGCCTCAGGCATTTTATTGGCAGGCAGAACCGGGTAGTATTTTATTCCTCATTTAATTGCACTCGCATGACTTCATCCCCCATTGTCTTGAGTTTAAACCTGGCTTAACCAGGATTTCCTTTCTGGGAAATAAAAATTTCCCAAGTCCGGAAACATGTTTTAGCAATTAGTAACCTATTGGAATTTGACTAATGACATTGATGAGCAGGAGCTGTGAAGATTGAAAGGCTGGAATGCTCGTATCTTAACGCATTTGTCAGACTACACTAAAGGCGCCTGGTCAATAATCCTACGTCAATTTCTCCTGGATTATACAAACAAACTTTATTGGATGGCGAAAAAGTTCATGTGCCAAGTTTGGCTATTGTTTTAGGAATTTTTCATTATTTCTGGTATCATAATAATTACGTAAGCGCTTGTAAATTGCCACGTGTGGCGCTAATAAAATTTACAACTTTCCGGGAAATCGTGCCTGACCTTGACGAAATTGATGTGTCCAGTGAATAGACATAATACTGAAAAAATACAGAGTATTACCAGGTCCAGGTAAATTCAAAGCGTTATTATTTCAGGAGGGGTTCACAAAGAACGCCTATTGGCCCATATAAATTGATGCGGCGAAATTGTCATCGGACTTCCAAGTCATTTGTCACACAGCATTTCCAATTTCCATATAGCTCGACTTGGCGTCTCGAAGGAATGTGTTGTATTTCTTAAAATATTGTAAATGTAAATTTTGAGAAGTGAGGAATTTGGGATGTGTTATTGTGCACAGAGGAATTTATCATTCGGACTCGGACATCTTCCAAGATTAAGAAACCAGAAAACTGTCAAACTGAGCGGCGCCGAGTCTGAGGCACTCCACAAACAGAATGCGGATCTTGTTCGTCTCAAACGATAAGAAATAAATAAAAAAGTTGGAGCGAGAAGATGTTCATTATCATAAGCATCAAGCTTCATCTCCATAATATTATGCATACGTAATTTCTCCAACATCTTTGGGATTTTCAGATTACCCCTATTGCCGCAAAATGCACAAGTTGGGGTATTTGCATTCTCACATTCACTCTCAAACCAGTCCAAACTCTCCAATATTTGTAAAGCAATTATGTCTATAAAAAGAGACCCGGCTCGCTTGCTGGGACGTGTACCTTACCCTACTCGGTAATTAGCAAGGTTAGGTAATTAGGATTTTATACTAATTTATTTTTAGTGAAATACCATTTTGAGATTTTTTTAACTTGTACAGTTTGTACAAATAACAGAACGAAATGTCGATGATGTAATTTTTTTCGTTTTCGATGCATTTGTAATTGTAAAGCAATTTGATTTTTGAGATCAAAATTCGACATAGCCCAGAAGATATTGGACGCTTTATGCTAACAAGAAAATTGCAGTCTGCAAATTAAACACAAATTATCATTATTTCATAATTTTAACTTAAAATATATAATATAATTATATTTATAATATATTTATACACAATTTCGGTCACTTCAAGCTAGACTTTCGATTTCGACCTTGCCTTGACATAAAGTTTCCAAAAATCTAAAAACCTACGTCCAAACCTTGTAATTTGTATATTTAAAAAAGATCCCACGCTTACAAGCTACTTAATTGCTATCTAAGCTCGCTACATGGCTTAATGTTCATGGAACATGGATTTTTTCCATTTATTCCAAATAATTTCAGTTAAAAACAGGGTAAATACCAACACAGGAGAATACAGAAATGTGAAAAAAGGCCTGCGAGGCTCAGTAACTGGTTTCTGTTGACCGATTAAATCACTAGCATTTTACACAAATAGTAATTAGGCGTTAGGCTGGACAGTTGAAATGGTCAATAAAAGGAGACTCTGTGCTTGGAACATCTTCAACAACGTCTGACGCACACTGCATAGACTCTCAGGATTGCTGGAGTCTAAAAAATTATATGAACGGCACCAGTGAAACCTTCGTTTTTACGTCAGTCAACTCAAAATTCACAGCCTCCAGAATCAAAACATACAATTTCCATCTACATATAATTACGAATATAAAAAAAAAAAGAAACAGTTGGGTTGATTCTTGGCATGGGATCGTCCTAACACAGAATACTAATTCTCTTATCGTTTATATTACTGCTAACTAACTGGTAGCCTCTACGTAACATCTTATTGTAAAAAGCGTTAACTTCTTCATCTTCCATACATTTCTGGATCTGTGGAATGCCACATTGTGACGTCGAGTCCTAATTAGCCTTCAACTTGTTCGTAGTTTTTTATATATTGTATCTGCTTGCATCATAAATGGTTGAGCGGACTTAAACTCCAGATTCCAGTATTTTATTAATGAGTTTTCGACGAGGGACATTCCCAGTCTCAGGAGGAGGAGATCCGGCTTTAGAAATTAAATTAAACTTATCCTCGGAACTCGTAGAATTGCAGATTTGATGGCTAATAAAGCGGAGACGTGGGAAGCTACTGAAAACGGCTTCTCTAATTTGGCATTTGGCATTTAACACTGCCCAGTATTATTCATTATTCATGGTAAGTACACAGGAAACGTGTGACTGACTTGACTACACGTGAAATGTCAGCGAGAGCACGTGTGCATCACAAAATAG
>JAQFYU010001195.1:0-16010 GCA_034694905.1 Ceratophysella granulata | reverse complement strand
AGAAGTATAGGGAGCTAGGATTGTAATTACATAAAAGGAAAGCGTCCGTGCAGGTGTGAGAAAGCTTAGTGTGACGAAGTGGATTGACGTGAACAGGTGTGAATCCATTGGGCAGCGTGGAGGAAGGAGGCACCTTTCAGGAGCCTATTGATCAATCTCGCCTGTTCTTCTGCTGTTCTATTACTTACTGCCAGTCCAAGGAGCCCACTTATCTTCAAATCAGCCGTCACGCAATCCCGCTCTCACGTCCCCACCATTCCCTCGCTGGGACTCTGGTGCTCTAATGCCTTATTCCTTCCCATTTAGAAGCCATATTGACGTGATTCCTGCCACTGATTGCTAAATATGACATTCAGCCAACAAAAATGAAAAATCGTTTCACTTCTTGCTGGCTTGGCAAAAAACGCTTAGCCTTTCTGACAATAAAAGCGTCTAGCCTGTTTTTAAAACATCTTAGCTAAAGATTTTGTGATACATGCAAAGAAACGAACATCCGTCACGGATGTGATGTACATTGAATTATATTTATCAATTGAAGATTATACATACTTCTTGTTTGCCAGTTGCCGCTTGTTGGGTTTGTTCGTTTTCTAAGACTTTGCCAATCCCATTCTGAAATATTTTGCATATCGTGTATGATTGTGCCACCTCGATGAGACACGCAGTGCGGCAGAAACAGACTCATTTCAAAAGAACACGAAACCCAGCATTACACTATCAAGATCAAGATGTCTTTGCCTTGGCTAGAAGGTCAGCAGACAATTGTAACAATTTGACTTCTGTGTGATGAAAAATGTAAATCACGTGAACACTCATCCAGTCAGTCCAAGCAACCTGATATTAGCATTCAATTAAATTCAAATCCATGTGAAACCAATGCTAAGAATCTTTGTATGGATAAACCTTACGACTGAACGCTCATTCTCGATTTTCTTTATGTATGACACAATTGAGCCTCAATTCGCGTAGAAGCTCCTACAGCTTGACTACATTTTCTGGCAGTTATATTATTTTGTTTTTGCTCTGCAACCTCAAAATTGTTGAGATAGAAATGCTCTCGGGAATGAATGGCAGGCGTAAATCGTTCGGCGCATGGGTTGAGTTCTAGCTGGAACTCCTGACAGGGATGTGGTACCGAAACCGAAGTGATTTTGTAAAAGAGACATGTATTGTTTATTGTCTTTGGATTATGGAGTACATATGTATTCGGATTGATTGATATTGTTGATTGTTTGATACAAAATTGTGGAAGACTTGTATTGGATGCACGAGAAGACTACTGACTATCAACGTATTGTCACAACCTCCGGAAGCGGACAGACCGGCGCTCACGAGAATCCGTTCAACCCATACTAATCGCTTGTGTCTTTAACACTGTGTAATTAAATTCAGATTCAGATCCAACACTACGTTCACAATTACATTAAGCAAACTTGGGCCTGCACAAAAATATGAAACCTTCAAGAAAGATTAACTTTTCTGACGCCCTTTGTTTATACATTAATATTACTATCCTGTGTATAGTTAAGAAATGGTATTTGTACCCAACGAACGCACCGAAAATGGGTACCTATGCTCTTAGTGATAATCTTAATCGAAGTAAAAATTCGGAAATTGAAAACCTAAATCTAAATAGGAATTGAATCTAAATAAGTTTTTAATTTGACGGTATTCAAAAATGGTTGTTTGGTAGAGTTGTTGAGCTCTGAATCTGAATGAACTGACTTGCGAAGATATGGAAACCGTTTCGTGTCTTCCGTTGTCTGCTGGCGGAGTCTAGCTATCCTAGCCACGAGGCTGTATTACTGGAACGTCCTGGACTCAGCATCTCCGCGCTATTGCATTTTGTCCGAAGGTCATGGAATCAAAATGAAGTACGACTGATGGGTCAGGTAACCAGGATACAAACTCGTGACCTAGCTTATATACATAACGAGTATTATATTTCCTTAGCCTAGATTGGAGATATGAAGAAATGACTATAGTAGAAGAGCATAGAGCTGAGAGAGGGAGAGGAAGAGGGCCAGTGGGAGGAGCGTCAGGAAGGGGCGTCCAGGGGCTGAACCACAGTCTTCCAGCAACTCCTTCTCCTGGAAATAAGATGAGCATCTTATTTCTATGTATAATTCAACAGGAAGTCTACGATTGTTCTGAATTTGTATGCTTACTTCTGGGTTGAAGTTGTAGCAAGTGCCTGGTCGCTTTCTGTGAAGTGGAACGAGCGGAGTTCTGCAAAGATTCTCGGTAGCATTTTCTACTTCGTATTCCACCTCTTTGCCCTCAATCTTGGTGGCGTTGTGACCGCACCGACACCGCCCGTCCGTCACCACCAAAATCAAATTCGTGTAAGGAATGTAGTGCACGTTGAAATACCTGCAAAAACATGAGAAGTGGGTATTTGTCACATGGCTGTTTACTCCAAGATAGACGACGGAATACTCGGGGCTTGGAACGTACCCATCGCAGTTGTGCCCGCATTTGTTGAGTATTCCGTGATATGAGAAGTTGAAGCTGTTGTAGGAAGCTCCGTAGGTGTAGAGGTCATACTCACGGTCACAGGGCCGGAGCTTCGTTTTGTTTATCAAGGCAGACTCAAAGGATGGCGGGCCATCAAGACTGTCATCAAACACTGAAAGGTCAAAATAACCACGCCCATTAGTTAACATTACATTGGAATATTCGGCGACTCTGGAAAAATGACAAAATTAAAAAAAGTGTAAGAATGCTTGTCTCACTCTGTGCTAGAATCCCGTTCCAGTTGAGAAGCAGGTAGGCAAAGTGCGTGATGACCCAGCTGAAAAGCCACTGAAGATGTGACAGGGGCTGCCAGACAAAGTACGTAAATTGACACAGGAACATTGCTGACCAACGGAATGAAACTATGGACTCACCGTGAGTAAGAAAGAAGCGGGGCTTGAGAGGGAGAGGGGCTGAAGACAAACGGCCTGGAAGTCCTGGACGCGCACGCGCTTGTACACGTCCGAGTTGACTAGCATCTCCATCACCATCCCATCAACTTCACCAAAGAACTTCCCTGCAAGCAGAAACGGAAAATTTCAATTTGAGCGACAGATGTAAAAGAGCGCTTGCTCACTACTGTGGTCAATATTAAGCAAGCGCTTGCGCTTAAGCATTAAGTTTGAGCCTGCCTTCGGACATCATTCCAACTCACCCGTATCCACGTGGTTCTTTCCAATCAGGATGAACCCATTATCGTCAAGCACGAAACAATCAAACTCTTCATTCTTGCATGTCTTTTTGCAGTCTCGACCTTCGATGCACTATCATGGAGAATTATTGTCACTTAGATATTAGTTCCAGCTCAAGTCGAAGCACAGAATTCTTTTGTTTGTCGATAATATAATACTCTACGGTAAAGTAGACTAATTTACCGATGCCGTGATTTCAAAGAACCGCTCCGCCCACTTGGTGTGGTCAAACTGGATCCCAACGACGGCCACAGGGGCCTTGTGCCCGTTCTTTGTGACGAAAATTGCCCGAGTGGCAGTGACTCGACTGTCCGTCCGTCGACCTGCGTCAAAGGGCACGGAAAATACGAAGGAGTTGGGGTCCGTGGCATAACGGTCGACAGCCCTTTGGTACCACAATGCTTCTGTTGCTCGTGCGTCCACCATCGTCGGGCTAAAAATATACAGAAGGCAGGACAGTTAGCTATTTACTTGCTAATTCAATATAGTTTTTTCAAAAGTTGGCCTCACCTGTCTTCATGTTTCTTGTTGAACTCGATCCAGCGTGTGAGCCCACTCCGTGTTGAAATGAAGGCCATGAGGGCTCCGTAGATCTGAATGATTTGGCTGCAGAGGCGTTAGAAAAGTGTTAGAAACATGGACAAGTAGACATATTTAGACACGAGACATAAAATATTTGAGAAATGGAAGTGAATTGTGTCCGGAATCCGTGTGAAAGCGAAATGCAGCGAGATGAAAGTGTGTGGAACAAGTGTAAAAATTGAAGACGAAGGAGACCCGAAGGGGTCAACCTCCATTAGACCTCCGTTCAAGTAAGTCAGACAGTGCCGCATTAATCTGTGAGTGAATTGGAATAATTTTATTGGGTCAGAAGCGCTATTTTGACATATTGAAATAGGCTGTGCCATGGAACAAGTTAACAAGATCACACGGCATTGTTTGACTTACTCCAAACGCAATTGAACCACAATGCAATTTTTTCGTGTTATTATTCCTTTACCTGGGCATCAGAGCAAACAACTTGGCTAGCGTGCTTTCGTATAGACATTAGTGGGTTAGGTTAGGCATACATCAAAACATGTGGACATTGTATGTTATGTGAAATGTGATGGAATATTATAGGTACAGCCAGGAATATATTGTAGGGAGAGGTGGGTGTGGCGAATTAAAATTAGGAGATACTCAGAAATTAGGAGAATACTTGATACTTAAATTGGAAAGGAATTGTAAATGAATTGAAGACTTACGACTCATTCTTGTTGAATTTCCACAGCTTGGCTGAGGTGAACACGTCCGTCACGTTCGCATCAAATATGAGGGACTGCACCAATTCTTTATCGCCTATGAGACAAACCAATTGACGAGCGTGAAAAACCAGTTTGAATTCACGCCATGCAGCAGAATTTAGAAGATAAGCACAGAGGTCTGTCGCCATTAATTTGCTCTTTGTGTTATGTCTGGAAGAACTTACATTCGTAAATCTCCTCATCCAAGTGACGAACTCTTGCGGAGTGACGAACGCTCTTTGTAATGCCCACGCCTGTATTCCGCCATTTCCAATTCGTTGACGAAGCCTGGATTTCTCGGAGGAAGTGAATAAGAAGGTCCTCGTGATTGGCAAATGTCTTGTCACTGCGAATGTACTTGCAATAGTCCCAATTCGGGTTGACCTTCCACTTTCGACCACCCTCGTTCGGATGGTCAAGGAAGTGAGTTACGTCCACCCGATCATCTCGTCCGATTCGCATCACTTCAATTTGACCTGAAAACCGGTTGATGCCCTCGGGAGCAGACACGCCTAGTGTATACGGCGTGTTCGGAATTCCTACGTACTCGTACCGTTGTGTCCGCAGGAAAACTCGTCGCTGTAAAGAAAAAAAAGATTGTCAGTGGAAACTAAATCAAAGGTCAATAAAATTGCAGAACTCAAGAAATCAGGTCAACTTACAAAGTCATCTTGTGGAATTCGAACGTCGAAGGAGCGGTAATTGTGATTTCTTTCAATAATTTCTCGCCGCATCTACACGTAAAATATATTTGACCTTGTTTTAGTGGCACGGATTCGCACTAGGACAAAAATTCTAAGCGCGCGCAAGTAGCTCTTAATTAGAAATTGAAAATGAGGAACCAAACAATATTTGCTGGCTGCCGACTTACTTGCAGCAGAAGCGAGTCATTGTTCCGGAACGTCCCGTTGCTGTCTGCCAATTCCACCTCGATGAAGTCCACCGTGTTGTAGTTTGGCTTCAGAATGTCACGAAACTAAAACAAATCAGAAAATATTCTATTCGTTTGGACACAAGACTCAGTAGGACTTGAGCATGCATGCGTGTCGTCCTGGTCGTTTTTGTCCTGAAGGACCTGCGGCACAGGAGGATGAAACATGAGTTACAAGGTATAGATGTGGAAATTAGTTTTATTGGAATATTTCGTAGAGTAAAGTCATTTGTGATTGATTTCGGTTTAATTTCAAATGTCATTAAATTTGAAGATCAACTTCTTGAACAATTGATCTTTCTCTTATACCAGGAAATGGCACGAGTGAGGCTTGGTTTTCAATCGCCTTTGTTTCAATAGCTCCTTACAATAATGCTGCAGGCCATTCAATCCAGGACCAAAACAGTATGAAATGAACTCCTTACGATGGGTCTCCATTGAGGATGAAGCACGACGTGACCGTTGTTGGTGACGATGAAGGCGTAGCCGTTAACGCCGAGCTGGAAGGGCGCGGTTAGACGACGGAGTTCCTCCTGTGGGATATCAGTGGCGACCACGCCCAAGAAATTGGCTATCCGCTCCTGAACACCGAACAGAACCAATAGCGTCAAGTGCGCATGAGCTATAGGGACTGGGTGTTATGCTACGGAAGGTTCTACTCAAGAGGAACTAGGCTAAGTACGGTGGTGAACACTGAAAGCGGTGTAAGGGTGGTGCTGACCTTAGCGGCTCCCTCGGTCCCATTCCTCTGCTGGGAGGGAAGAAGAGCATTATAAGAGCCACGACCAAAGCGGGATACATTGAGGAGCAAGTACACAGGGTCAAGCGGTTCGGAATACAGAGTTGTTTGCAATGGTTTGTTTTTTGTTCAGTTGTACAGTAACATGGAAATAAATAGCAGTTTGATTTGTCAATCGAGAGAATTTGTTTGACATCATGAACTATGCATTTGCAAATGACTCTGGGTTCTGGACACCGCTTCCTCCTGGATTTCCGTGGTGTCAAGATCTACTTAGAGAATTGAATATAACACTTACAGCTTTGCCTTCATCCTCTGCGGTTTTGTTGCGGAGGTCAAAGACTGGCATAGATACTGTCACCATGAACTTGAACCTGGAATCACTAGACGGAGGAGAGGTCGCGCCTTGGTGTGGGTTCACCTGGAATAACCGAAAACCCTGTTCAACCCGGATAAGCAAAATTGAGTTGATTGAACGCTATCTCGTTCAGGTGTCAGATTTTCTAATTTCACAGTAACTTGCCACACTTCAGATGAGGCTTTTAGAAGGGTGATTAGGCAGAAATTATATGTTAAGTATTAAAGAAGCGAATGCAAGTAAGAGCTGCTCACAGGCGGTTCGTGGAATTTGTATCCGATGGACCCGTTCGTAGCAAAGTTTGTAGAAAGCCATTTGAAGCGCTCGGAGCGCGCGCGCTGTTCCCGAGCCATCTCCGCTGCCCAAGCCCAGTCCGACTCAATCGTCTCCTGAACGCCAAACGCACCGAACCAACGCAAAATGGGAAACAAAGCACCAAACTAAGATTAGTATTTACAGCCTAAACAACCAAACTGGATCAAATATGCGACCGGGTTAAACCAAAGGTCAAATATTAGTTCTTCAAATCTCAAGTCTAATCTAAAGCATTTCTAGCTACAAGCAAAAGAAATTCGCGTTTTGAATGATAAACTCAGATAAAATGTGGGCCAAATATGAGTCAATTTGAGGTGAAAGCTGGAGAACGGAAACTGACCACTAAGTCGGCGTAGACGGGCGTCCAGCTGACCTCGTGTCGCCCGTATATTACCATTGGGCGTGACATGACGGGAAGATACTTGAGAACCTGCTCCTGCACCTCACCCAACGTCGAAACATGTACAAAGTAACCTAGAAACAGTTCAGAATTCAAATTCGTGGCCATTGCATAGTTTTGAGTTTGATATACTCGCCCTACAGCAGGTGCGAACCTCCAAAATATTTAGACGGTGTCAGGTTCTCTGATATATCTTACCCTGATTCGTGCATGCCATCCAGCGAACTTCCCTGAAGTCCGTGACCTCCTTGCCAATGAGGTAGGTGAAGATGCGGACGGGATGCATGGGGTTCTTGTGCTCCCGGAATACCTCCTCGTAGTAGTACGGAGATCCGTCAGTGATCAGGAAAATGGCCTGATTGCAGCCCGAACTCTCGCTCTCATTCCCTTTCTGAAATTGAATTTCAAACTCAGTCGTTTCATGTCACAAGTCATTTGAATCATGGTTCGAACACGCTTACCGAGTTGAGAAGACTGAAAGCTGTGGTGAGGGCCTTGGGAAAGTCCGCCATTCCCTGCGTCTCCAGGGTCACCTGCTCTAAGGCCACTTTAAACTCACGAATATTCTCAAGGTTACCCTGCGACAGGAATGAATATCCAAAATCACATTTTAGCAGCGGCGCCTATTTAAAACAGAAAATGCGAGTTTACCTGCACAAGTTTATCCTTGAAACAGGGAACAATAGGCGTGGGGTTCTGGGAAAAGTTGAACACGTTCACATAATCGTTTTCGCCCAACGTGTCCAGAATTGTGTAGACGACATGTTTGGCAATTTCCCTCCGTCGTCCTGTCATGGACCCACTCGTGTCCTGTAGAATAACCACGTTCTTCCCACTATTTGCAGCTCCCGTATACCACGGTCGCATTCGACTGTCAAATAGGTCTGGATCTTCACCGTCGTTCTTCTTGGGCCAGGGCATGGCTGGAATTCAAAAGCATTGCTCAAAGTATTAAATATATCGTGGAATATTCTTTTTGCTAATTAATTTTCAAAGGCAGGTTCTTTTTTAATTCAGGACGACAAACAAACCTGGGAATTGGCGGAGAAAGCCCGTAACGGAGCCAAAATACTGCCAGTGAAGTGAAGGATGATGCTGGAGATTGGAAATGAAGCTAACGTCCATGTCAGACGACCACTCGAGACCTTCCAGTAATCGACGATCTACATCGAAAATTAATCGGAAATAATATTAAAATACGACTTCTTGAAAGTTTCAAAGTTATCTTCACATTTTAGAAACAAGAAGATAGAATCACCTGACCAACTCAATGTTCTAATTTTTACCTTGTTCGTAGATGGAGGTTGGCACATGGACCGAGGATGTGGACGAGTTGACTTGGGTTCCGAAGTGGTCGTCCATTCGAGTAAGAAGTTCTGTTGGCCAGGGCCATTTCTCTCCATCTTCAGCGTCCCGTTCCACATTCAGGCGTTTGGCATTGTAGTAATTACTGGGTCGTGGGTCACCCTTTCCTGTACGCACATTGTACTCAAGGGCTCGCTCTTCCGCGTACACCCTCAATTTCTGTGAAATCAACATGGCATTTATTGTCATTCAGAAGTTTGAAAGCCTGCTGCTGCTGCGACTACTGATTGATCCGGTAAAATTCAGATTTTTTTGAGCATATTTTGTTTTTTGGAGGAAGCAATTTGTAAGCATTTATTTCGGTACCTCGAGAGCTTGAACCCTTTCCTCAAAGTTCTCCTTCACATTACGAAGAATGTCGGGCAGAATGTCCTCGAGGGAAATGCTGGACACGTTTGAGTCCCTGCTTTGTTGAAATCTCTGCAATTGATGAAAATTAAACAATTTTTGACGTTTTTCGTTTATAATTGAACATAATTTGAAATTCTGTATTATATGCATAAAAGCAGTCGATACTTACCCCATGGAGCTCATTGTACTTGGTCACGGATCGAGCAAACTCGGATAGTGGTCCTCCGAATTTCGAAGCCCAATTCTCTAACCTGTAAAAATGCAAAGATTTATATCGGTCTATTGCACTGACTATAGTCTGCGCGTACGATTGACTAATTCCTTACCAGCTGACACTAACCACTTGTGACTGATCTCAAAAGTTTCTCCAGTATGAGCTCACAAGTCTCATCTTGGGTTTTATTTTAAAGTATAACTAGTTTATTCTTTAGCTTGGATGATAATCTAAACGCAAGGCATGTTAAATTAGATCGTGTTAAAAGTAGAATGCACATTTTCTTCTGAGCTTTTAAAGAAAAAGATTGTTTCACACACACACACGGTATCAATAAAGAATAATGAGATGATTCAGGGATTCTCCTGTGTGAGGCCTGTGCGAACAGAATCTTGAGTATTTGGGGCTTCCCCTCATCTGAACACAATATAATTCTATTTACTCTATACTTACTGTTGTCTTGTAATGCCCTTGTCCGGGAGGTCAGAGGTTGATGTGTGTACGAGCAGGAGCAGGATCCAAGGTGTCCAGATCATCCTGCCACGGCCATGAGCCAACCAGCTCTTAATTCTCCCAACACACTCAGCTTAACAGATTTCTAAGAAATCTAATTAGTGTTTTTCTTTACTGTAATTTCAGATATGCAAGCTGCGTCTTCTTAAATTTCGCAGAGAACCACTAAACGGAATTGTCTCGACTGCTGTGCAAGTGTGTGCTAGTGTGTGCTGGAGGTGGAGATGAGGCGGAAGTGGGACTGGGAGAAGCTGCGGAGTCTGTTCGTCTGGTGTGTCCGATTCGGGACCAGGCGCAAGTCTACGCTCCCGGGAGAGTAAATCGATCCCGGCCATCATCCCCATCTCACACAGGCTCCGGATACACAGCCTACAACACATGTTACCACCTCCTTCAACCGAGCAGAGCACCACATGCTTTTCATGTACGCTAAACTTCCTGGTTCAACTTTTTAAGGCATTTACACTTCCGGAAATTGAATTTGGAAGGCTTTTACCGAGTTTCTGGTCAATTTAGCGAGCTCGTAGATCAGACGGGGAAAACGTTTTTACCCGAGACCTGTGTGTCTGGTTTTCTTGAGATGAAAATATCGGTACCAGCCCAAAAAACACGGCACCAAGAAGTGCGACACAAAAAATGCCTGAAGCGTCTTGGCAAACCTAACCTGATCTGATGAGCAAATTAAGCAAAAGTCGACTTCCGGTGTCGCGTTTTTTTAATTCGCACTTATTGCCTGATACGAAGAATATCACTGTGGACCACTTAACCTGAGCAATAAAAATGACACAATTACAAGATGATTGAGAGTATGTTCCAGAATCGCATTTCATCTTGTTATTACAATACAATTAGGTACTGTGCCAAAGTGCGGATTAATTTAGCCATATGACCGTCTATCATTGGGAATATTCGAAGGCTCTGAACAGTTTCTATTATATGTAATTCACTGAAGGCTTGCTAACGGTGCCAAGGCAATTGATACATTGCATTGACGACATAGAAAGACGCACTACGACGAAGAACGAAGAATCAACGTCAACTTTAATGTGACTGGTGACTGTAACATAGAGAAGGAATAAAACGTATTTTGCTGTAGCCAGATGCCTGGCTCAGGAGAACGTGGAAAGGACATGGGAATGGGACCTTGCCAAGTGCCAATTCTGTGCGACAGCAGAGCAGAGGCGGAATCTGTGTATGTAGCATAATAGACGAAGAGTGGACTCAGATCCAGATGACAATAGGTCGAGTGGAGGTGGTGGACAAAGGAACAGATTCAGATTTATGACCCTTTATTTCATCCATCTTCCATCCCAGTTTCAGAAGTTTTGACTCCGAGGTTTTAAAACATTTCTGTTTGGATTTGGATTAGGGAATCGGGATCGGGATCTCCTTCTAATCTATTCTACTTGGGAATTGGGGACAATATGGCTCATCTGTGTTAGAAAACGAGAGTGTGGTACCATGGAACAAAACAGCATTTCCAAAATTAAGTTGAACGCATATTGTAATTAAAAATAAGCAACCCCAAGTTAACTGAAAATTACGTTGCTTGCAATCGTTTCTTAATTACTTTACATTAGAAAACGAATCTTGACGCATTTGTCAACCCGTTACGCGAAAATCCATATCGAGTTGGCGATGTTGTCATTTAGCATCAATGCAAGCGTGTGTGATCGTGTGCGCATTGTAAAAAATCAGTGTTCAGAGAGACGAGAAGCTTAGATTTTGATTTTCCAGAATTTCTGGTCAATATTTATTTCAAGTTGACCTGAGACTATGACTAAAAGTAAGTCTGCAGTAGTACGTGGGCTAGACCAATGCTAACGACGGGGTCGGCTGCCCTAGAAGCCACTCTTACTACGAACCATCATGTGACCTCCAAAGGCCCATGTGACCCCGGGAACATCAGGCTCAGCAAGCTTCTCACTACACAGAAGCAGATGCTGCCATTGTCCCACTACGAATTTCAGCCCCATTTCAACGACGGAACACTGTCATGCACCAAGTAGGACGGAGCAAGAAGCCGGAAAGGACATTATTTGGTTTTAGGCTATACATAGTTCCGAATTTAAGACCAGACCAACTTCGTGCATGACAGTTAAACCTAACGTTGTTTAAAATAGCTGCATTTACATGCTCAACAGGGAGCTTTTCTGTGTACAAAATATCTTTGCACCCTTCTTCACGCTTCATATGCAGCGGAAGATTCAGTCTATGGTAATAATTAGTCAAGGTATCTGGATCTCAAGCTGGACTGTATTTCCCAGTATGTCCTGCGGACTTTTCCCTTTGGATCTTGTCCATTAATTTCAGAATATTCTTTTGATTTATTATCAGGGAAAAACACCGAATTTTTATTCACATTGAGACGCAGTCTAACTCGAGACCCAATTCACTGCAGATTCAGGGAACAGCTTAACAAAAAGCTGCCTGGAAATTGGATATCCAACTTCGGCTAGGCAGCCTCTACATTACGTTTCTTGTAGTTGGCTGCAAACTAGGCCCTTTTCAAAACTACAGGAAATAGGAGGCACGAAGCGACGGTTGCCGCTCTTCAATGTGTCCAGGACACCGAAGTGTTGAATGTTTCCGCCAACTTCGTGCATCTCATTTCTCCTGGTAGAGCCATTTGGAATTTGAACCCGGCCTACTACCTGGCAACTAAATACTTGGGGATCGACAAAATAACTCCACCATATCTGATGTCTACATAAATATTTGATGCCCGACTATTGTATTAAGTAGTACATGGAGACAAGCCATTTAAGAGACTTTCTTAGAGAAAGATATGGCTCGAGTGAGTCATGAGTCAGCCAAAGAATTTAACAATTCGGCCTAAACAAGTTCAATATTAGAAACTGAGGTCCTTTCATCAAGAGACCAAACAGAGGAACACAAGTACAATAATAATACGATAAGTATTTCAAAAAATGGTTTACAAGTTGAGATCATGTACATACGTACACCCGGCAGATTTTCAGTGATAAGAATTAGAATTTCCCGCGCTCAATGATGGCATCATCATCTGTGCAACGATGTTTTGTTGGAATATCCGTGCAACTTGCACAATTTGAAAGTTATGAAAAAATGTGACAAGCAAGCCCCTGCTCAGTGCGAAAGCTGTTGCACAACTTGTCGGATTATAACTGTCAACCTGCCTGGTATATTTCACCGTTTACATACAGAAAGAGTAGGCTGAACATCATGTAAATGTAAGTAATTAGATTAGCACAATTCGTAATAACAATAGCACGCTAGTGAATGGAGTTGGATTCTTGGCGGATGCATGCGTAGTCTTCAGGTGGTTTCGAAGAACTTCTGACGCAGAGTTCGTATCTGAAAGAAGAAGAGGTCGCTGTATAGTGAGACGCCAGGCCCTCATGCATCAACACTCGGCCCAATCAGACAAGGAGGGACAGATAAAAACAGAGAAAGATAGAAAGATGAGGGCGAGGGGTAACGGGTAACCACAGAAACAAGTTTTGACTTAGAAACTAGCAACAGCAATAGAAACAACAGATACACTATTACGAGTTCACTAGATAACACTATGCGCTATGCGGCTAAGTCAAGGTCGGCCATTAAACTCAGAGTTAGACCTTCGGGTGGGAGCTTGGCCCACTAGACGGCGCTGAGTGCTCACTCCGACTAGTTGAGTTGATATCAATCAGCATGTACATTATTTATGACAAATGACACGTTTGAGTGGAACATGGAGGATGATGGCTTGTTCGACGGAGATGAGCCAGACCGGAAGTGCCTTCAGACGTATTTATTGAGCTTCCGTCCTCATGGCTTCTTCCGTTGGCTGTCGTCAGGAGAAAGACGTGGTCAGACGGACGTCTCGGCCGCCTTGTTCTTAGCATTGTTCATGCCTGGAGCAATGATCTATGGACACAAGTAAGTGGAGAGAATCATCACACGGAGTCAGACGCCCAGGACTCATTCAAGCAAAAGTAAATTAGTTCAAACAACGCCATCTAGCACCCATCATCCTGTAAACACAATTTCAATTCGGCTTAGGGCCTTACAATTCATGCTCAAAATGCAAAGAAAAATATCGACAAGTAGTGGAGGTTGATGCCAATGAATCGAAAGCTGATGGCCGATGTCTCGGGATTTTTGTTTCGATTTCAACTGGAAGCTTTTGAAAATCGGCATTCGGCTGAACGAAACGGTCCAACGTCTTCTGGAATCAAGACGAACAAATTCTTCCCGTTAAGTCAACGGGAACATATAAAACTCCCTAAGAAATCACGTGTTGCTAAAACAGAAACGGTATCGTTTTCAAATCTTGAAATTGTAGCTATTCTTGACCGGTTGAAGCGGCGAACGACCGAGAACCGAAAATACAGTAAGCCAACTCATAAGAAAATTAGCGTCTAGTTGTATTTTTAATTTCAAGTGCCAGGAGGATCATTCAAATAAGTACAAGTATTTTTGCCAAGTCGACTATTGAAGTACGTATTCTCTGAATCTAGACTAGACTATAAGATACAGATATGAGAGGAGCATATGGACTAATAAAATAAAGTAGCATGTTTACTAGTTGTAACTATCTATTACTAAGTACACTAGCGGACTATCTAAAACAAGTTGTAATAATAATAGCAACTCAGAGAGGCTTAACAAAAAAGACAAACGAGTAAAAGAGGCTTGACGACAGGATTCGAGTTGGATTTCAGGATTTGGTATTTGGAGATCATGTCAACTTTAGGTTTAGTTTTACAGTTTACAATTTGAAAATACTGGGTAAGTGGTGACATGTACCGTTCGGTAACAGTACATAGTGTACCGAAAATACTGATCCTGAGTTAAAGTCCTATTTGTGGCACACAACCCGCCCTTTTCACGAGTAAGTGGTGCGGCCACCTACCTTGTAAATTCTTACATTCCGCAATCCGTAACGCTAGCTTCTGGCGTCAAGTGCAACCATATTACAGATGGTCTCGGCGACACATTTGTCTGTAAAACGCTGGAAATCCGTACAACATCTTGCATACTGTACATATGACATTTTAACTGACAACGGTATGATATACCGGAAACGATAAACGACACAAATGACCGAAAGTACGGAGTATTTCCCGCACCGGTACGTGCATGTAAATGTTACAACTGACGTGAATGCATGCGCGGATGGATGGCAGGATACTGCAGGTTATTGTCTGTGATCTAATAGCTCAATGAATTATAAAAAAATTACCTGTACTTAATAAGATAAAGCTAAGACTATGTTTAGAAAGGTTAACCAGCAACCCTTCGCTTGATATGTTCATGTGCAGCTCAATTGGTAAGTCATTTAAAGTATACTTACTATGTATGTATTATCGTTATAAAACTAATGTATGTATTGTATATCTGGTACGTGTTAGATTAGATAACCTTTGGAGACAAACGCCAATGCGCCTATGAGACAGCGCACAGCGCCCATTTGAGGCGAAATTCTGTGAACTTTGGTATGCAAAAAATTAAAAGACGGACCCAAGCTCCAGACGTTCTCAAAGGCAAGTCAGTTGGATTGGGAGTTGTTGGTAGAAACCAACAGGAGAATTGGCTCCGCAGGTTGGCATTCATCGCATTTCCACTTACTCGCAAACTCGGGTTGCGGTTCACACTGAAACCATACAAGATCCTGGACAGAAGAGATAAGCACTGCTTGATGAACTGAGATTGGCAAATCATAAATACTAAAATAATTAATTGGGCGTAACTAGACTTAAAGTAGTTTGGCGAGTGCTGGACGGAGCAACTCAAGTAAAGACGGAGGAAAAAAGGAAGAGAAGAAATGGGTTAGACGGGGAGGGAGTCTACCTTGATCGTTATTCCGTCCTCTTCCTCCTCCTCGTTCATCGTGGACAGACGGCGCTGCTCCTCTTCGCTCAGAGCATCCTTCTTGCTTCCACGCTTTCGAGCGCCTTTCTCCTTCCTACATCATAAACAACAAGAGTGAGTGCCAAAGCGCACGAAATCATTTTGAACTTAATTTTGCTCTGTTTCATCGAAATATGGAGTAACTCACGTGTAGTCGTCGTTGGTTGCTATGTTGAGTGTGTTGACCTGTTTCCAGATACCCGTCTTGTTCACTTCCTCCGTGATGTTCACAGAAGACAGGGGGATTTTCATTACGTTTCCGTTCGCCAGCGGAATCTGCAAATTACCCGATTCACCTATCGCCAGTTTCTAGTAACAAAAACATGAGTCTTATTAGCTTGGGTTCGGACCAGGACAGAACAATGAAAAGAAGGAGGACCAGGAGCGAATCATTCACAGGAATATCTAGAGCTAAAATAATAATTAGATAAAAAGAAACCCGGAAAACAATTTTT
>JAQFYU010001194.1:0-16010 GCA_034694905.1 Ceratophysella granulata | reverse complement strand
CAAAACCTGCTTGCGGACAAAACCTGCAATTCGGCGGACATTTGTGGACTTACTGGCGGGCAGTTTAATTGGGAGCCGAATTTTTTTATCTATAAAAATATCTTAAGTAAACATAAAACCAGTCAACGCAAAAATCATAGTTAGCCACTAATATACAGGTAAATAGTGCCGCTAGTTGACCAAAAAAATTAACACTTTATCGCAATTAGTTTAACACATGCATTTGCTCAACGTACAACTATCAAAAAAATCGTTCGCTCCCCACCTTACTTTACCTTATATATATCGCATAACTAATTGGACGAACTTTTCGAATATTTCGGTACATTTGCCGCATTTCTGAATAATTTAAAAATGATTTCAAAGAAAAACACATTATCAGGCTAAGCTGACACTTTGACTTTGCCGTGGGACTAAACCAATGAGCTAAAATTTCCAAAAACGCCACCTTGCTAATAAACATGTCAATAGACATATTCGATAGATCGGGTCGTCTAGCATCTGGTCTGGACCCGCCCCAGCCCCGTACTTTCCTCCTTGTGTGTGTGTACAATATTATCACCGCTCTTGACTTTTAACGTTCTTTTCATCTTTTCTCCGTCCCTGATCCATCCATCCAAGCAATAAAGCTCTTCTTTTCACTTCCCTGAACTCCCTTTCCTAGCCGACTCGACATGTTCTACTGTACTTCGTCCCAAGATGTGTACCAGCTTTCTCCAGTCCCAATATGCTGGCAGACGACCTTTCATCATTATCTCCATGACTCCCCGCCTTCTCCCCCAGCTCATACATAAGCAAAGAGGTGTAGTCAAAAGGGGAGACTGAAGCATGGTCACAAAAGCCAGGAGCATCCGGACTTTCCTCTCGTCACATTAAACAAATACATGGGAACCTCTAGACTTTCCCCTCATCCACCTGTTCTTTTAAAGCTAAAAAAAATGTAAGTATGTAAAAAGGGAAACAGGAGCAACTGAAATTACTCACCTATTAATAATTGACTCATTAAATCCAGGTGCTCTCCTCGTCCCTATTCATTATCATTACTCGAGAGAAGGCTTGAGGCTCAGGTTGAAACTTCAAAAGAAGCCCACGTGGAATTTGGACAAGGTAGGCACTTTCTCCACTTTTTTTTCTGAGGTTTTAAGGTTTTAAGTCAGGAAAAATCTCGAATGTTCAACTTTTAGTATGCAAAAAGAAATTCCGGCCTTCCCTACTTATCATTATTATTATAGGAAGAATGCATATTAGAGAGTTGGGAAATTTGAGGAGAGGAGAAGAAAAAAGTTGAAGGAGTTTGGGAGGCTGAGTGAAGATGACGACCGACGGTGAGGAAGGGAAGAAGAAATACATAAACTTTGAGGGATTTTGGAGTGTTGTTCGGCAAAAGATTGGTGGAGGAAAAGTAAGTAGAGTCACGTTCATCCAACTCCGCCAGCTCCTTATTTTCCACCAATTTTTTACTCTGAATTCCAAATTGGTTGACGTGTGACAGAATCCTGGAGTTTTTGGCCTAACCAACCCCATCTTCCCGTAATCCATAATTACTTGGACAAGACCGTTCCCTACTCTCCACTTGGAATGGCAGTAGGGTCAGAATTGAAAGGTGGCTGACACTGCTTCTATTTAACACAGTTTCGAGGGTTAATCTAGATTTGATAAAGTATTCATTTGGCAGACACGTGATTTGGATGAACAATGAATTTTGTATAACTAAAATTAAGTAAATTATTTGAAGCTCCAGGATCTTCAAATTAGGCTTTAATCTTAAAAACCTAAAACCCTGAAACCATAATTCAGCTAATAAAACAGGGTTATGACTGCGAACTTCGGTCTTCAGAACTGTTTTCCGTCTCGAAGCAAATTGCATGATAATTAAAGTAATTCCGTGTCCATACAATGTGTACAGTACACAATGGGAAAGCTACTGGTTTAATGGTTCCAGACGAGTCTTATGAATCATTCAACATCATAAAATAATCTACACAGGAAACCGTGGTTCGGATATTGGAAAAGGTCGACTCAGTACTTTACTTACTCAGTACCTCCGAAAATAGGAATGACTGTTGATGACATGGTGCGGCTCAATCTATGCGGCCCACAGGGATGAGTCACGGATATTGACAGTGCAGATATAAAGGCCTAACCATTGCAAAAACAAGAGTCTGAGTTATGTACTCGTGTAGTCATGCATATTTGTGTTTTGGGCCAAAGCTCTACTCGCAGACCCCGAAACCCATTAAACCAAGTCTTTCAGTACAGACCATAAACTGTCCCTATCTCCCTAACAAACCCAACTATCAATATTCTATCTGTTCCACTGCTACCTCGGACCTTGGTAACCTGAATGGATGAGTCTAAGAATAGCCTTTGCCTAAATACAGAGCACTCCGCCTGGTTTCCGGTGAGCAGGCCGGAAAAAATAAACAAGTGTTATTCTCATTAGTCAAATAGCGTTTAGGCTACGGAAGCGAAGTTTAATTCCGCTAATATTCCTGCCATGCTAAGATTTGCATATTCTAAATACTCGTAACTAACTAATTAGCATATTCAGAAGGCGGCTCTGAGCTGGCACGCAGAAAGTCTCTAAGTAATTACCACCGACTACAAAACGGACCTGGAACCAGGAACCGTAGGCACAATGTAAAAATAGGTTTCTAATTAAGATATGAATCTTCAACTAGCTAGGAGTCTAGGCTCCGGCCCAATTTTCCCAGCCAGAGAAACAAGGGGTAATATGCTCTATATGCAGAATATCCCCGCATGCCAAGAGTTATTACTACCAATAGACTACTAAAAGAAACGAGCCTTTGGGTCCGTACTGAAGGACGGGACGGGTTACCAGTCAGTTAGCACTTATTTAGACTTCAGACAACTCATGCAAAATGCTCGGGTTTTAAGTCCGTCTCCGCCTGTCCCCGTCAGCCCAGTTATTTCATTCCATTCCATTTGATAATCAAACAGGGCCCACACGCTGGTTCTACCACCCGAGTGAAACACACTAAACAAGGTTCAACTCAAGACTTAGCATTCAAATACCGTTTTAGGACCATAAAAATGTATACTACAATGTCCAGTAAGCTAAAGCCAGGTTTTATGTTCTCTAAAAATCGGCTCATAAAATATAACCTGGTCGTATGTACTTGTAGTATGAAATTAAACCACGAAATATACGCGGCAGCTTGCAACAAAAACAACATGTCATATGCAATTTTCGGGTAAGGAGTCCGAGGCCATGAAAATCCCATGCAACAGAAGCCTTAAAATTCAACATTTCCATAATGTATTAGTACATCTTTTGAATGGACTGGCCTCCTTATCCGCAATAAACACATGGCGTTTCTTTCGATTTTAATTTCTAGTAGTTCTTAAAACTAGATTCCTGTTGCCCGACTACCTCTAATTTTGATTTTTGAAAACAAAAATTCACTATTAAAATTTTGCCTCGAGATATATTTTCCAAATTAGGTGGAAGGAAAAGAGAAAATCCGTAAAATTTTAACATGCCATCTGCATGGAGTCGCCTCCATACCCGCAAATAACCTTTCTTGGGTTTCTATTTTTCGTAGTTCTCAGCCAGAAAACAAGAATCCTGATTCCCGCCCATTACATATGTATCATTTTGTTTTTACATTCACAGATGTGGCCATAATCTCGGATGACACACTTGCCCCAGAAACGCACTTACCCCATCCCACCTTATCTAAGATTTGCCTCGAGCTAATACTCATAACTCATAACCGAAATTCGGTAGAATTCAAACCAAAAAACATAAAACCATAGAAACCGAACCATGTTCTCAACTCTTAACTCGTCATACGTTGAGTGGCCATGGTCGCACTGCATAATCTTTACATGACAGGCGAGCCGGGTGGATAATAGCCCCTCAGTGCAAGTCTCTCTCTCTCTCTGGAGTGTCTGACAAGAGACAAAGGGAAATGGAAGGAAGGGAAAGCAAACGTGTAATGTAAACCTTTCTCCGTGTGAAAGCAGGCCAAGTTTCATCTCTCAGTCCGAATGTGTTTGTATGGAAACAAAAGGTGGATATTTCAACATGCTCTCTACGTTCTAATATCTACAATTGACGAGTCGCTTCGAACCAAACACGTAATCAACTACAAATACAGCTTTTTGGGTGACGCGACGCTCGACGCTTCCTTGGTCTTCATACAATAATGAATGCTATGTCGAGTTAGATAATGGAGAAAGCATAGGCTCAGGAATTCAATGGGTCCGAGAACTTGATTGTCAATGTAGTCTTGGGTCAACCTAACCTTGACACGAGCTCGAATGAAAGGCGATGTTCAGAATGGTATCAAGGATTTAGTTTCCAAAGACCCAACAAAATTTGAAATCATTAAAGAAATGCTTCTTAGACTCATTTGTATTTCATGCAAGATCTCAACGATTCACACCGGCATGGTTCCAATATTCGAATTTAATAGCGCAAATGTTTGCCTGTTTTAAAAATCCTAGTGTATATTTTACATGTTTCGATGATGATGATGATGATGATGATGTTTTAACTTTGGTGCATATTTAGGAGTGTTTGAAGCATATTTGCACTTTTACTGTATATATGATATATGTATTTGTTGAGGAATTATTTATTTTATTCGTTTTCTATTAAAAGATAATCAGTTAATGACAATATAGCTTGTTTTTGAATTTCTACGTTTTTCGCAACTTGATTTAAATTTGAGCTTTTTCAAGAATTTTAGGCGTTATTAAAACTTGATTGACTGGATTTTAAGCGAATCATTTATTTTATCGAAATTTAATGAACAATAATTTTGCTTGATAACTTTTTCTGCTGCCTATTTTAGTATATTGGAATTTTTACCCACATACTTACCGCATATTTTAGTGCATATTTGAACAGTTTCTAGTGAAAATGCTTTCTTTTGAAAAAGAAATGTTTGTTAGCATATGAATCTTTGATCCTTATTTTTTTTAAAAACTTTGATATTACACGTTTCACGCGTTTTCAATGAAGATGGAATGACTCCTGATATACAAGGAATTAAAATTAAAGTGCTTAAAGAAATCATAAAAGTCTACATTTTCAGTTGACGCTATCACATCAGAAATACAAGAAATTGGTGAATATTACATTAGTTTTAATATTGGCTATTGTTCTAAACCTGATGAACATTCGCATGGTGCCAAACAAGGTCGATAAACATTATTTTGGTTTAATTTTGTTCTACTGAAATGGGACTTTTTTTAGACCATCCACCCTATTCACCTCCACTTAATTTTTGCTACGCCGTCAGACGTCTAGACTAGCAACCTTTAAAACAAAAACAGAGTCTAAAAACTACTCATAGAAATCTATGATCTGATTACATCGTCTGAGTAAATAGAAAACAATAGTCTGCTCCTTGTACTCCCATAAAACCCTTGATACATTGGTATAAGGTAATTATCAAAATGAGAAAAGCGAGGAACAACATACCACATGGAGAAGTCCATCCAGTTCCTGAATACGGAGAAAGTAGAGCGGAACGTGTAGATAAACGGAGGGGTCGTCTGTCTGTCCAAAGAGTCCAGTAGTCCAGAGAACCAAACAATTGTATCGACTTGATCTAATTCCTAATTATTAAGCCACACGAAATGGAGACACACGTTCCACCAAGTTTCCTCACCAGTTCTTGTTTTTTCCTAAAGTTGCTCGAGTAAAATAGGCAGAAACCACATTAGACTGAAGTAAGTGAAGAGGCCTCCTTTCTGGGTTCATCAGAACTGCGTTCATGGACCAAACTACTAATGCTCCTTCTCATGTGTTCTAATGGAATTCAATTCAAACCTAATGATCCAGTATTGTCCTCACACAATGGGACAGGAACCCAGAATTAGGCTTCACCTATTGTTTCCCTTCAACTCTTTTTTTTTCTAAAAACTTGAAAAAAACACACACACGCTTTCTCTTGGAGAAAGTCGCTTTCTCTTCTCCGTCCAGAAAAAAAACTAATAATACTCGACTCGAGCTCGTGATTGATTAGATCCCATTACTGCCACTTCCAACTGGAGTTTTAGAGAAAAAAAACGGAGGAGGAGGAAGGATGAGTGTGAAAAATCCGTTTGTGCCCGTCTCCAACAGGCGCCACTTGACTTCCGCTGGCTTTGACTACTGCGTCACAATTTAAGTCAGGATAGAGGAAAATCTTGAAACAACAAGATTTTGGCCAGAAGAGAGTCTCTGAGTCTCCAAGGTTCAAGCCCTATTTTCCTTATCCTTTGATGGAAGATGAGTTGAGCATTAGGTGAATCCCTGCTCCGTCGGATGTAAGATGTAATTGAAGCTGATTAGTATTCTGGTCCGAACCTGAGGAAATTCTCCCTTTTGTCTTCCGTCTTTTCCTTGAAGCACAACTAAAGTCTCTGCAGAAGGAACGGACTAATGCAATTGGAAAGCCTGGTTGCTTGGCAACAGGATCTTAGCAGGCTAGGGAGTACTCGAAAACTGTAAAGTACTGGAGATGAATTCGTTTGACTTGTCAAAAAAAAATCTTGAAACTTGACAAGACTCGTTCCGAAATCAAAAAACCGGAACTAAACCAAATGAGGCTTGACGGACTTGTGGAACTTGGTTCCAGAATTAACATAGATTAAAATTCTTGGTCACAGGGTTGAGCGTGACAAGGGATGTCGAATTGGGACTGATGGAACTGGGGAGAAAGTGACGTTGAGTGTTTTTAGGACAATAGACGAGCGGATGACGGAGATGACGTGTGGCAAGGGCGAAAGTCCAGGCTGAACTGAGCGGAGAGAACTAGGTTCACTTGAACGCTGTGGAACGCTGTAGCAGACTCTGGCACTCTTCTGGCCAGGCCAGGCTTCTCTGCTGCTGTCAAGTGAATCTGGGGAAGGGAAGAGGCCGAATTGGACACGCATGAACTTGGGGTTTCTATTTCCACTTCCCCCTTCGAACTGAACAAACTGAAAACATGAGTTGAGGACTGACAGCGTAGGGTACAGGGTACTGGCGGCCCTTCGATGTTCGATTTCGATACTTGCTAAAGGCTCCTGCTGCTGCATGACAGCAAGTCTTCTCGAATCTCGGCTCAGGATGAAGAAAAATATGAGAAATTGAGGCGCTTTTGAAAGGTTAGAAATTGGGTCCAAGGCGGAAGAAGGAACCGCTGATTTTTTTGCATGAGGAGGCCTTAGGTGGTTAGGGCATGAATTGAATAGGGAAAGTTTTTATGCAAAAACTTTTTTTTTAAAGTATTTTGCAATTTTTGGTCAACATTTCGAAGGTTTTAAAGATATTTTTGCATTTGTACTCAGGGATGGGGAAAATCATTTGGTTTTAAATACCCGTATATTTAAAATAAAGATTTACAGCTGAGAAATGGATTTGGTACTTGAATTTTGATTTTGATAAATGACTTTGGATTTTTTTGTCAAATGAAGTCAAGATAACGTATTTGGTGATTTAAAGTGCCTGACTATGATTTTTAATACGTTTTGAATTTAAATTGGTGATTTAAAATGCGTGTCTTTGATTTTTACGTAAATCGGAACTTTGACGTTATTATTTATTCAAATGCAGGATATTATATGTATAGTTACGGGTTTATAGTAGTTTGTAATTTTGAATCATTGATTTGTAATTAAATATTTTATAAACAAGCTTAAAAATACTGATTTTGATTGTTTGGCTTTGAAGCGTATTTTTAGCTGATTTTGTAAATTAAATTTTATAATGACTTTCTTGTTGTTTTGCCCATCACTGGTTTTTGCATAATTTTACACTTTTTGAAGGTCATTTTTTCTATAGTATTAAATTTGAATTCAAAAAAGTTTGAAGGTTTTTAATTCTTTAGTTTGTAAATTTCAAGTTTTGGACAATATTGTTTTGAAATTTCATAAAGTTTCTCGGCTTACATTTTAATTTGATGCTTTCCAGCAATTTTATATATTTTTAGAATTTTACTGGTTGCATAGTAATATCATAATATTATTACAATATTATACCTTCTTCAAAATACCTCATTTTAGCATATAATATACATTTTGCTGCATACTTTTACTTTTAAGTGAAGCTACATATTGAAGCGCATATTTGGACGTTTCTAGTGCATGCGAGGGTTTCCTTAATGACAATCACAAAGCATCAAGCATGAGATTCAGGGAAATAATTTTAAAATATGAAGTTTGTGCTATGAAAATTTGAATAAATATATTATAATACATACCTTGCTTTGAATACTCAATTTTGTTTTCATCTTGAATTTCGAAGATTTGGTATTGATATTGTGTTCTCAACATTCCATGTTCCAATACGTTCCTATTTGAAATGAAACAAATTCAACAGCACACACGTACATTATAATTACACTGACACTTTTGAAAATAATATAGCTATGCAGTTTACTGGATATGGTAAACAATCACAATTTTATTACATTATTATGTTAATTATTTGTAAATATTGTAGATCGCCACTATAATTGCCTTGACTTAAAACTATGTATGTATCAAGTTAACATTTCAACTGCATAGGAAAAAACATTCAGTTACAATCTGAATCATTGACCATTGACCATTGGTCATGCAGTATGAACAAGTAACATCGACGTTCACATTTTTCATATCACTGTTGTTTTCAATACGCAATTCGAAATGGATTAAACCATAAACCTAGCATTCCGTTGACTGCAGTGTAATTTCCTTAAGTTGTTTCAACTTGAATTAAAATGTAAATTTTTTACCATGGATATTGCTCGTCAACATTCCATTCAGGTTTTAATTGCATGGGACGTTTTTTTTTCTTATCATAATCGTACTTGGGATTAGCAATTTCAAATGGATTAAGATTAAGACTGAAACCTGACATTCACTAAGCTTCACATGAATGCACTAATTTTTGCTTTAGCTTATTTTAAGCTTATCAGTATTAAAATTCCATGCAAAGGTTCGGGATTGTTTGCTTTCTTAATCCGATTAGGCTTTAATCAGCTACTGGATGGAATGCACTGATTGTCATTATGTATTTTTGCTTCAGAATTTACATACCTGCAATGTAATGTCTTTAAATGCGTATGTCGATGTTACTTGCACTGTATGGTCAATGATTCCTAATTAATTTTTCCCAGATTCTACTTGATGCATCATCTCAATGCAATTGCATTCAACATAACAAAGGCACAGGCATTTCACAATATTCCGAAATAATTGGGATGTAGTAAAACTGTGCCTGTTTACATGCTTCTAATTAAATGCCCAATGATCCAGCTAAACCAATCTGCAAAAGTGCTACTGTTATTTTCGTGTAGACGAGTGCAGTTGGATTTTTTATTTGTTTGTCTACCACTGGCGCCGAGTAAATGGTAAGTACATAAATAGAAACAATGTTTTTAACTGTACGCAAATACATGCGAGACTACAGTTCAAAGTTGAACATGTACATAGAATTTAAAACTGTACTAATCTGAGACCAAGCATACCGTTTCAAGTTTCAAGGCTTCATCTTCCTAATCTTCGACGCCAAACTAAATCATTCTTCTCCGTGCTCTTCGTGACATTCAAGAATTATTTCCAGTGAGACTAATTTCCACTTTTCCGCTACGTTGAGTATTTTCATCCAAAGGAATGACGGAATACCCACAAATATTCATTATAAACAAATTGGAAATCTGAAATGCCTCTGCACTGAAAACTAATAAAATGATAATTAGTGAATTTCCCAATTTCCAACAACTCAATAAGTCAATTAGAACCAATTAGTCGGACCTGGTAATTAATTCCTCTTCAATTAAAGGGAGAAGTGAGGGCATTGTGCCTGATCCGTCAGATTTTCAATTACTCAATAGATTGGAGCCCAGTAATCTCATTCTCGGAGCTAATAATCTAGTCTGACTGGGCTTGGGTGTGATACACTCGGGCAGCCGTCAGAATTAACACGCTTTCCGACTAGATGGAAGGATCAATTACTGGGAAACAAGAGGCAAGGGCTGAAGACAACAACGGTCCCAGTCTAGTCGAGCCTAGTCATCAGTCATGTTCACCCATCCTCCGGATTTCATTATAGAGAACTCAAGCTGAGTTTGACTTAACAGGGTTAACTAGGAATTTTTGTTCTGTTATTGGATTGGAATGAAATCATGTTATGCAAATCCGTTGAAAAAGGCTGGAGCGAGAGAGAAAGCTTCGTGCTCCATGATCTCGTGGGATAGAATAATATATAAAATAGTAAAAGCAACAGAAGCTTAAGGCTGCTGCAGAGTAGCCATTGCCTCTCTTTTGGCATTTGGTTTATAGGCACTAACCCACTTGGAATGTACCGTGTATGTACGTACATAGTACAGTACAAGACAAAAAATTCATCGATTCCATTTCTGAATCTTCTTTCAGCAAGGATTCAGTTTCGAAGCTTATTACATTTTAATATCTTAAAACGTGCATATCTACAAAACAAGTATTCTCAAATTACGGCATTATTTCAGAGCAATAAAAACCAGTGCAGAATTCTAGACATCCAATTTCAGTCTAGAGTCTAGAGAATCATTTTACAGATTTTGTTTTCTTTATGAAATTGCGAAACTCGGCCCACTTACTGGCTACTGGATATTTCAACAGGAAGAGTTTAAAATAAAAATAATTGACAAAAAGAAGATTCGTTCAATTGCTATGGCAAGGTAAGGTTAGATTTTTAAAGCATTTTTTCCAGCGAAAAGCATTTGGCAAGCCTAGGTTAATTTGTGCTACGAAACATCCTGCAACTAAAATTTTGCAAGGTTAGGTTAGATTTGTGACAAGAAATATCCAGCCACTGGAATTTGGCAAGGTTAGACTAGATTTGTAAAACAATATACGCAGCTACTAAAATTGGCCAAGGTTAGGTTAGATTTGTAAAGTAATTTATTCATTGACTAACTCTTGGCAAATTTAGGTAATATTTCTGATAGGAGAATTTAGCGGCTAATATTTTCAATATTAGGCTAGATTTGTCAAACGATATATCCAGCGACTAGAAATTTGCAAGGTTAGGTTAGATTTGTAAGTAAACCAATTTATCGAACGACTTCAGTTTTACAAAATTAGCTTATATTTGTACAGCCACTAGAATTTTGTAATGTTTGATTTAATTTGTACATAAAACAGCGCATTTTCTTTCATTTTCAAAAAACCAACATTTGTACACTGAAAATTTAACTTTGACTAGACTTTGAACTTTCAGTTCAACCCTTATCCAAAGAACTTACCTACGTTCTCTTTCGAGGGAGAAGATGCCCATGGTTTCACTTCCTTGTATCACAAATCCACCCTTTCATTTTGAACCGACTAAGATTGTTCTTAAGTGGTTTGGTATGGTTTCAGTTGCCTTGTCTCTGTTTAGCTCCGTGTGATGCACTTGTATTTTATTTATGAATTTTGAGTGGGTTGATAGGCAGATGCATTATGCATTTCGTATAAGCCCGATTCCTTCCAGTCCAGGCCAGACCAGACCAGAGTCGATAAATTTAGGAAGATTGGTCACAAACGTTAAAAGTAATTGAAAACAGGAGAAACTGCACATGGCTTTGCTTTGAATTGAAATTCTAGGACCTGTTATCAGAAACCTTTTAATCAACATTCATCATAATAATTGGTCCGACCTATATTCATTCAGGTTCAATTAAAAGTCTCTTCAAATGTATAAGAGTGCTATCATGCTTTGCTTGATGTTCTTGAGTATTTCGAGTACTGCTTTAGTACTGCTCGTATCTGCATATTCAAATTCACACATTTTGTTTATAAAATGAGGAACGTTCCGAATCCGTATTCCGATATCCGTTTCAGATTAAATTACCCGAAATTTTAAATTTCACATTTGGCCCTTGTTTGCCTGCAATTTTGATATTCAAAGTCAAACGTTAAAATCAATATCAATTTCCCGTTTGTAATAATTATTCCTATAATTGATGGAACTAGATACGTAGAATACGATAGCTGAGAATTCAATTCAGTGTCACGAGCTTAAAACGGAACTTTGGCTCGTAGCTCGTAATCGTAACACACATTTACATCCGCACAACTCAAACAGTTACTGGAACTGAATTTTGTTTCGTACTCGTAATACTTATCTATTTATACAGAAAATGCCATCAAACTGTCACATCCTCGGAATTGACAGAGAAGGGATGGTATACTACTTTGTAGGGTGAAGTTAACTGTGCCCTGTGTGCACTATGCACTGCACTATACCCATCGTCATCCAATAAAGCTCCAAACTAACATTGATCTTAAACGGAGAATTGGGATTTTGGGACTCGGGAAACTATGTTCCCATTCTTTTTATCAGACTCATGATTATGTGACGGAAGAAGGAGTCAGGGGAAGAAGGAGGGTTGTTCGACTACAAAGAAGTGTTATTGTTATTCCCAAATGTCACTTTGAATTTGAATTTTCTGTTTTTAGAATGAAGGAGGCTCAAAGCAATACGAAAATAAGGATATGGGCCGTGCGTGCGGAGGATGCGCTGTGGTCTGAAGCGGTTGTCGAAAAAAATACGTTGAGTGTTACGTAATAAAGTTTGTTGCCAATTAAGCCAAATTATTAGGATACAATATTCTAAAAACTGTAGAACTTGAGGTCAACGGCTTTTTTAGCATTAGAGGCGCACGCACGACTCAATGGGAATAATATAATTTGAGACGTACTTAATTGCAGGAAATCTTGACTTTTTGATTGAAATTGAACTTATCGCTGTTTATTTCAATTTCGCTGCTCAATAATTGCTCGTTTTTGCCACTGCGAAAGTTACTGCAGTTTCTGTAAAAACAATTCACTATTCAAATTTGTCATTCCAATCAAAAATAGCCATCGAATATTGCCACTAAAAATCTGGTTTTTGCCACTTGTACCTATTTAAATACAAATTCGTGTTTGTTAACGCCAATAGCGGAAAATAATGCCGCCGAAAAGTTGCCACGGCAATACGTTTTCTATTTAACGCCAGTTTGCCGTGTTTTATCGCCTCATTTATTATTAATCTAAATACAAATGTGCTCAACTGATATCCGTACTTCAAAAGGTAATGAAATTCATGATTATAAAACCAACATTTCTAAATAAAACTCATTTAATTCTTAAATGCAAAATACTTACACTTAGCTTCTGATATAAATATTGAAATTTTTGTAATCGACTGCAACTCCATGATAAAATTCGGGCAAGAAGCTGGAACACGAACCCTATAATTTCTGCCTCGTTGGGGTGAGGAAATGTTCGTTATTTAAGTCGATGCTTGATACGAAGTATTAGAAGGATCTCCCTTGTAATTTAACTCCTAGTTATTAAGCGGTGTCAAACTTGATTTAGGTCTATTTCTCATAGTTTGACATTTAGGGTAGATATAAATAATAAGGAAGATAAAGGGAAACAAGTGCACGGAAAAGCCTTGGTTCTCCGCACGCACTTGGTAGTGGGAACATTGGGACTACTGACTGGTGCTGATCTCTGATGCCGAGGAGGAGGGTGAGAAGGAGATTAGGCTAAAAAAATAAAAATAAAAATTGGATAAAGTGTCTTTTTTTGACTTTATGCATTTTGAGAAGAGACACTGGAATGATATGATAATGATGATGACAGTTTTTAACTCTCTCGCTCTCTGCTCGTTGTGGAAAAACTAATATTAATGGGCCCAATCCCAAAGAACCTACTATGTACTACGCCGGGGTTCCGTATTAGCTTTATGGTTGGATTGGAACCCTTCTTCGTCCTTCCCAAAAGCTTGTTTTACATACAAATGGTTCAGTATCATTGCACAAAAGGAAAAACCTCAGAAAGGCTCTGTTTCTCTTCTGATTAGACTTTTACTAGGCCCATTAGTTGTCTTCCCAACGAGTTCCTTCCGAACCGAGACCTTATCCAACCATTCCAGGTCAATTCCGTGGGCTCAATTACGTTTGGCCAATTGAGCTGGCTCAACTACGTCTGGTCAAAGTGAAATGCAGTTGATCGGATTTCAGCGAAACATTTTTCAAAAGCTCGAATTTAAGGTCTCAACGATTCATACCGAAATAGTTCGAATATTCGAATTCTATGTTACAGATTTTCGTATATTTTAAGACTGTGTGAATATTTGCGGTCATGTGTACATAGCTTGAGGGCAAATTTTGGAGCTTTTTACAAATATTTTTGCCGTGATACCGATTATTTTGACAGTTTTTGGAGATATTGTTCACATGAAATTAATGTCAATTCAGAAATAGTTGCAATTTAAATTTTTGACAATTCCTTGGTTTTAAATTTCATAAAATGGCCGCGGCTTGATTTAATACTAATGTTTTCAAGCATGTATTGTATTTGCAATTTAACAATTTGGTGAACTGTATTTTTTCATGCCATGTATTTAATTCGGCGAAATTTAAGTCCGTATTTTTGCAAATAAGCTGCTTTTTGGCTTTTTCATTTGGTGAATATATTGACAGTTTGATAGAATACAGACTTCAGCGCATTTCCACTATTTTTAGTGCATACATTCTTTTTAAAAAATTTGATCCATGCAAAATCCCGCGTCTTAAGTCGATAAAGTTTATATTTTAACATTAACAATAGGCTGAGAATTTGTACCAATAAATGATCTTTAGTGTCATTGAAAGGAAATTTTGTATTATGTTCTCAGATTTGAAGAATTTTTTTATCATAGATTAAGATTACGAAATTGACTGAGTTTTGGCTGTGCCTTAATTTTGCACAGCTTTCTGACGCATATCCTTCGTCACTGTGACCTGGGATCAAAAAACGCGCCATTGTGTAATATGTGAATGACACGGCTGCTCAACCGAGTTGAGCTAAATATAGTTGGCCAGAAGTCAGAGATATTCCCTTAAATAAGGTCAAACTCAATTAACCATATGCCATAAGGCGAAATTGACCTAACAGAATTGACAGGAGACGCTACTAGTGGAGACCTAAGAGGATCCCATAGCCTGGTTCAAGGGAAAAGGACGTAAAAGAAGGAAAACAAGAGGATTGTCATTCCTTCTTCCGAGTGTAAAAAGAACCTTGAGCTTGAAAGATATTAAGTTAGTGCATTCATTAGGTAAAGAGCATTGTCAGGTTTTACTTATCAAAATGTCATTTGAGAGGAAGAAGAAAGCGGTGGTCTTAGTGTACGGAGCTCCCTTCTCCACTGAATGAATGGACCATTCTCTTCTCACCCTCCGCCTCCACATCAAAATCATTTTGAGAACTTTTGGAACTCTGCCTTCTTCTCCAGCTCCCAATCCCAGTTTTAAGCCGTAGTTAGTACTTCTCTGACACGTTTCTCCAAATTAAGGCCTGGAATTAGTTCTACCTAAACGTCAAGCTTTCTTAGCATTCATGAGAATTCAATGGGGTAGTTGGTAGCTGTGGAAGCATAACCTGCATTCTACTTTACATTGTAAAGTAGACGTTGTCAAGCCATGACGCGCTTCTAGTTTTTCGTGCATAGCAAAAAATTAGAAACCTCTTAGTTTCAAATATTGAATAAAATTATATAAAATAAACGTTAAATAGTAGAATATGCTTGGTATTTAAAAAAAAATCAAGACACTAAAACAGCAACGTGTCATGTTTACGTAATATGAAGGCGAATCTATGAAGAAACCATGCTTTTGAGGCTCCCAAAAAATTTTAGCATATGCTGTCTGAATGGAGTGGCCTCCTTATCCGTTAAACTCAAATATGACGTTCCTTCGATTTTTCTCTACTTACGTATTTTGGCCGCATATACTATCGAACAACAAGCAGCCGCAGCCGCGGTGTATCAGCAGCGCAACGCAGTGATATGTGATTGAACATTGCAAAGCTGTGACTTGTATTTTTAAAAGTTCCCAAACGAATTTTCGGTTGAGGTCAACCAAACCTCATGCAATATTGCCTCCAGCGTTGCCTCTAAGCTCGGCCTCCTATTTTAGCCTTCAAGATTATTGCAGCCTTTGTTGGCTGCCATGGAATCATAGATGGGCACATGGTTGGCCCTCCGGCCCTCCGGCCCTCCGACTCGACTTAGGCCCTCCGGCCCTCCGGCCCTC
>JAQFYU010001193.1:0-16019 GCA_034694905.1 Ceratophysella granulata | reverse complement strand
CACCGAATGCAAGACGGAAATCGCAATCGCAAATAGCTATGTGAATCACCCCTGCGATTCGCGACAAAACCAAAAAATCGCAAGAAGCCGCGAATTTTAAAAAGTTTGCTATCGCAACTACAAATCGCATCGCAAAAGCTATGTGAACTAGGCTTTAGTCATATTTCACGTTCACTTTCGCGAAGTAAATTCTAAAAAAATTGACAATTCCTGTAGGTACTTCAGTAGATAACCGAACATATTGGTGAGTAGAGGGCGCTTACTTGCAAAGAATACATACTACGTTGGGCAAAATTTGTATTTTGGCGGGCAAAAAGAAGGGAAGCCATTAAACTAGCCAAGACGACAGATTTTGGGTTGAGAAATGCGTTAATGGTACGGACACGATCTTTTCAGAGAAAATCAAAGTCATTGAATTAGGCCTAAGATAATTGCAACAGGATTGTAATTTGTAACATATAATCATTTACTTTGAATAATATCGAGCCACAGAGTACAGTTAGCTCTGTGTAATTAGGGAAACACTAGAAATAATGTAGAATGAATATAACTGATAATTGTGCTAATTTTTGATGACAATTGACGCCAAGTCCTCGTTTGCGTATACGAACATTACTTGACAGAAGTACCACTACTAACGTATAATATCCGAGTAACCCATCTACTCCAGATGTACAATCCACAATCCACAATTTTTCCAGAGCCAGTTCACCAGAAGCATCTACTACTACTACATTAACTACGAGTACAACACATAAAGGAACCATACTAAATTACAGGACCTAGATCTACTAATCTAATGTTAAAGGCTAGCCAACTTGCTGTGAACACGTCTGTATTGCTTAGTCGAAGTGTCATTTTGCAGGTGAAGACTCATTTCTAAACACGAAAGCAGAAACCTTAAACCAATGTACAAATTCAAAATAAGCCCAACCCATCTATTATTGCATGTCACTCCACTGCCATGCACAAGTCCATACATCAACACAAGGACGTGTCAATAGGCATGAAAGTCAAGAAATTAATTACATAATCTAATCTTCAACATCTTTACTGAATCACAATAGAAAATAAGGAGAGAAAATCCACTTCCGGCCCAAGTCAAATTGACTTCGACCTGGGTTTTCTCTGAAAAGAATTGATAAATCTTTTTGCACAATCCCTGATTTTAGTATATTAATTTGTAGTATAAAAAAATTCATTCAAAGCGAAACAAAGAACATTTTGCTTGCAACGTGTTAGCGTATTCGAAGGTAAAAGAGGTCAAAATTTGGGAATAGTGAAAGGACGATGCCACTATCTAAGACTATTCTTCCTTATATGACATAATTTTGCTGGATTTGGATTTGGGAAGTTCATAAATAGTTCTTTTGCATCTTATCCCCAAACAACACATCACACTCCACTAAATTAGATAATTGTATTTTTAACCTCGCTTATTTAACGACGTACTTATTCCGATATTGTTTTCTTTACATGACCCCATGATGGATCAGTGTAGATGATATAAAAGAAACAAACTTTATTTTTGATGAGCTACTATAATTTCATTGGATTGATTATAACGGAGAAAATAGAAACAGAGATAGTGATCGTAATCGTAATTCGTAATACACCCCGAACGAACGATGGGGCCGAAGTGTTCGGATTTGTGGGTTAAGCTACAAACTACGCGTGATTCTCCTTTTCAATTTTGTTGTTTGTTTGGTTGTGTTCGGGGACGAAGGGTTTCGTTTGTTTAAATTCATTTGAAATAAGTTCTTGATTCTATCTAAATACTATAGTTCCATGTCACGTGCTTCATCTTCGCTGAAGTCCGACATGGAGCTTTCGGAGTCTGACGAAAGGTTTCCTGAATTCTTCTCGGCAGTCTCCCGTTCTTGTTCCTTCAGAGCATCCTCAGTGGCGTACTTTCGAACGTACTCTGGAATTAAAAAAAACATTTTTTATTTATTTTAAGTGTTGTTGTTTTTTCCCATATTCTTAAAATTAGATAGACTCATCCCATTTTTGATTCTTCATTTTCATGTATGTATTATGTATTACATGAAAATAATCTCCGATATTTTGTCCATTTCAATTTTTGTCAGCTTCGCATTTAAATTCTATTGATTCATATTTTTTGTATGATTTTTTGAACTGGATTTCGCCGTATTGAAAGTTTTTTTTGGTCGGATTGCTTAATTTTTGAAGGATTTCATAAAAATGTATTGCTTTTTTTTTCAAGCAGGGTTTTAATTCATTTTTTATAAATTTCTTACTCGACCTTATCTGACTGATGAATGATTAATCACAATTTTCTGATAGTTTTATCCCGATTTCGCAGCCTTAACAAAAGTATAGCCTTCTTTCGTAGTTTTCTGCATATTTCTGATTATTTTTTTACCAGAAAGATTGAAAGTTTAGAAAATGGTTATCGTATTTTTTTGGCCCATCAATAATATTGCCTCACTCACCGGATACTTTCTTTTTGTATTCTTCAGGCTTGTGAAGGTACATTGCTGCGGCATCCCCGTTCAGAGGATCGATGGGATTTGGATACGTAAGCAGTTGAGGAAGAAATGATTCAAAGATATTCGATAAATCTGAAATTGAAAACAAATCATCACATTAAAACCCTACCTGAAATTTGAATCCATCTAAATATTTTAAATATGCACTTCCAATTCCAACTTCCAGTAGCTGGACATTGACATATGTAAACGTTAACACTAGAATTCAAGCTCGTTATTCAAATTCATGTTTTTTCTTCTTATGCTGCAGCTGCAGCATAAGCCTCGTCGCGTCGCTATAGTGCAGAGGTATTCCAATACCCACAAGGGAACTTTGAACTCAATCGACAATGTCTAGACAATTAGAATATCGAGACAATTCGTGTGCATCGAAGACAAGTCGAAACATTTTTACTATGCATTTATGCGATTAATGAATTATTCATTTTACGTGGAACGTAATTTATGCCAAATATTGAGATCAGTTGGGGAGGTAGTTGTCCGTCCACCAACGATGTAGTGACGCTTCAAATTCAAATTAAACCGAAAAGGCTGAATGCCGAGTGCAATGTCTTCTTCTGCTGCTCATGAATTGCATTATGTGTAAATACGTTAATTCAATGCGAAACCTGTGCAGCTGTATTCGCAAAATACGTCAATGAAGCGGAAACTCAAACCTGAATACATTGAACATGCAATGTACAGTTGCATTGCATTTATATTGAGGCCTACTGTCATGACTATTTTTTGTTTACCAAGAAAATGGAAATATTCGGTCCCTCCGTTTCTGAAAATTTCTGCCTGTAAAGTCAAATTCGAAATCTAAGAGATAGACAGACAGACGACGCTCGCATCTTATAAAACCTAGCCGCTCGGTCGATCGATTTCGAGTGAATGCTTCGATCTCAATCTATGTATGTACATAGAATCTAATACTAACCTCATTCTCCAATTCATAACAGAACGCATTGTACACACATTTCTAAGCATTCCCTTTCAATTTCAATTGTCACAAGATTTCCGATTGTAGCTCCCACATACGTATGACCAAGGTTCCTTGACAAAAAACTAGCAAACAATCTTGCGTATATGACTCTATTACTCCAAAAATATTCGACCACTTCGAGTAACCAAATAAAATCGAATCGCTGAGTATGTTCTACTATTTCGGGAATACCCATGGAAACATGATTGGAGGCTTGACGCAGAAAATCAGGTTCATTATTTACTCTACAGTAGTGAACTCAGTCAATTTAAGTAATTTATGGGGCTTCTGTTGACGTCTTTCCCTTTCAATTCAACGCTTGAACGTGTCACCTAACTATAATAATAAAAAATACATTAAATTTTGAAATTGAAACTTCGACTATGCTTATGCTAACCTTGTGAGTGAACCCGTTAAACCTTGGAAATCAACAAATCAAACTCAAAATACTGCAAAATACGGGATGAACCCGAGTTGGATGGGTGGGTGACGCTTGATGTATGGGTATGAATCGACTTTGAAGCTATCAACCGGAATGCATAATTGATAATCAATTAATTGGTGAGTCATACATCGCTCAATACAAAGTACTTACTCAATACACACACGGCAGCACCATGAGTAATCTGTACAAATACACCCGAAAAAATCATACTGCGGAGGAACTAGTTAATTGATGGTCACCGCAAACTATTACACGATACAAATTAATGGCCAGAGGGAAATGACAAACGGCAAGTCATTCCTTGAGACGATGAAATATGATTACTTGAGAACTGTACAAATAATAATGTACTTCCATGAACTTTGGTAAACTGCATATTATAAATCATAATGCGCAGATTAGACTAGGCTTTAATTTAAAGGAAGCGGGGCCACCACAGGTCAATTAGTATCTCCCTGGCAACACTGCAACTACTGATAGCTTGCTAAATAATGCATCTGTAAACTTCTAATCTGGAGTATGCAATGTAATGTAACCCATAATTTATGTTTTTGTTAGAAATTACGTAGTGTACAGTGATTTATTTAAATATGAATAAACGGAATTAAAATATTTCCGGAAGTGTGCACATTAATTTTAAATATACGTATGTAAAGCCTCGATCTTCGATATTTTATAAAAATGAGCATTATAAAACAGCCACACTGCTAGCTGTCTCTTCCTAAAGCATAAAGCATGTGTACCAACAGGCTTGGACTCGTCAACAAGGTAAAGGTTCAATACCCTAATATGTACTTGTTTACCTTTTTACCTTCTTTTTTTGCGCATTAGTCCCGTAATTTATGATTGTCGCTTGCCTTTGCCTCACAGGTTAGCATGTTCATGTTAGTTAACAGGGACAAACCTAGTGCGTACAAAACTGGCTCTCACAAAGCTAATACGGACTCAATTCTCGAGTGTAGTTGACATTCGACATTGAGTTTAAACTAGTAAACAGAACGTGGACCACGCTGGACACTACTGGATGACACATGAAAAAATAGTAAAAACAAGTAGAACCCACGAAATAAAACCATCAACTGCGTCTTCACTTGTTATGGAAACTACAAAACTAAAAAAAAAACCAGTAACTACATCGCATCCTCAAAGCAATTACAGTGAGTGTGTAAACATGTCAACAATCAACATTATTGTCAACCCAAGCACGTGTCGGGAATTCCAGATGAAGAGTAAAGAAAATTCCACAAAGCAATAGAAGAAGCTTATATCGAAATTCTGACTTGAATTTAAATCCCGTACAAGGCATTTTTATACATATGTAATCGCCTACCATTTGTATCAAGTGTAAATTTCTGGTCTGCTGCCTTATTGGCAAAAGTTGAATTGGCTAATTGTCCCTTTTTGAATAAGTACATAGAAAATATCGATTAACAGGTCTAACTGGCAAAGTCGAATTGGCGAAACTCGAATTTACTGCTGAGAAAAAAAAACGAAAAACAAATATTTGCCATTAAAATAGAAAAAAACTAAGTAGATAGCCAACCTGGCGAAAATAGAATTCGATTTAACAAAATCAGGATTCGAAATAAGGAATCAAGATTGGCGAAAGAATGATTGATATATCTATCAAATTGGCAAAGGAGATTTCACCAAATTGAGAAATCTTGAATTCAAAATAGCGAAAACGTCAAAGCAGGATTGCTAGTAGCCAATTTGGCAAAAAACTTAATTGAAAAACGACCGAATTGATCCAAGACAAATTTAGCAAAGACACTCCACACGACATTTGCAAAGAAACGCAATTTAGACTCTATTTTCGCCAAACTTTTACCCTTCAATTATTGCCAATTAATCTCTCGTCAATTGGAAAGACTACCCGTGTAACAGCATACTGACCCTTGACCCTGCGCCAATTTAATACTCCTGTATGTGCTTAGTATTTGAATTAAATCATTCATTTATTGTATCGACTAGCCTCTTCAAGGAACCATTCATAGTATTCCGATGATGGCCTGTTTCAGTTTCAATTCAACCAGGAGGCTGGACTCGATAAGCTCTCATCCACCGATCAAAGCTCAATGCGTGACGCGTAGCTCATTCATCGCTCCAGGAATTACCTAATCCGCTAATATGTCTACGTTCTTCTGCATGCAATATGCAATGCCCATTGCCCATAGTCTAGCTTTCTGCAAACCGTCTTCCTGAACCGCAACTACTGTATTGGACGAGGCAGCATATTCATACTGCAAACATTGAAATTACATACAGGGTGTTTTTTAAAGGAGAGGCCACTTTGTTATTTCGTATACCATAGAAACGCAACGAAAATATGAATTATATGTTAACGCCTTACCAAAATTTATTCAGTATTTCGTAATAGTCATCTTAATATTGCTTCCAAAGCAGTGAATTTCACCTACTTAAATACTTCTATATGACTCAATTAATAGTTTAGTCTCTCAGAAGTTGGGAATGTCAGATGTTTCATGCATGATGAGCTCGTGGCTTTGAAATCCTAATAGAATTGCGGGCTGTAACCTGCTGGCAGTGTTTATTTATTTCAATTTCGTTAATTTTGGTCACGTGAGTGGCCTCTCCTTTATAAAACACCCTGCAGTTTCACCTACTATCAAGAAATTTGCCACCTTGCGTTCTTTGATTCTTTGTGACTAATAGTGGCACATATAATTTCAGCGGATCCAGTTTCCAGTTCTTAGGATTTTAGATGACGTGAAAGAAGAAGGAAATGTTTTCGAGAACAGCTTGGTTTAGAATAGAACCGTGTGAAAGGCGGAGTTTAGTGTTGCTCAACTTGAAGTCTTGAACTAGATCTGTCGTAGGAAGAAATGGATATTGAAAGAAGAGATTTCAGTCCTGAGCACATGTACGAACCTATTACACGTTTCCCTCATCTGCCTCCAGCCCAAGAGCAGAATCGGAGAAATGCTGAGACGCGTGAACCGAAAAGCATTCCTGGAAAACCTGGCCCTATTCCGCACTACTCGCATCGATTCAGGTCCGAACAACCCAGTCCGCCGAGCACTTAGAGCATAGTAACTAAAACTTTGGCTACGATCTAAAACTGGAGCTATGGTCTACCGTAAAAACACCATTCTCGACTTTCATATTGAGAAAAATGAGATTTTAAAGTTACCAAATAGTCACTACAACATTTTTAACAAGGCGGAGTTGAACTGGAGGCAGGAGTTCGGATTACGACACAGGATTCAGAAATGAGGTCAAAGGCAACGCATTTTATCTTCCACACACGCATTGAGAGATTCGTGAAAGGCTGTTGTAGTCAGTGGGCCAGAGTTACTACTTTTCACAAATAATTAGCTCAGAGCTTAATTCGGGAAAAAACAATGGGCGGAATTACTTTACTCCGACTTTGAACTCAGGATGTTCTAGTTATAGCTAACCAAACCCCAGTGAGAAAGTAGTGGAAAGGATTGAGCGTGTGTAAGACTGACGACTGGGTCGTGTTTGAATTCTATTTTCCGTATGTTACCGACATTTATTGATTCCATGTCCCACTGTGAGCCTGGCAGCTCTGAAGTCTGATGTCTGAAGGAAACTCCAGTTTCTGGTTCATTTATACAACACGTAGTCGTCGGTACATATCGATTGACCAGCTTAAGGCTTCCAATGAAACCAACTCCATGCTCAGCTGAACATGTCACCACATTTCGGGTTATCATTTTTATCTTCTGGCTTTTAAGTTCAGACTTCAAGCCCGGGTGCTTGAGATGGGAAGAGCAATTAAGGTCACTCAATCTCAAAGAACCTCCTCTCGGCGACACCCTGACAAAGATCCTTAATCTCCGCTTAACCACAACAGTCACATTCGGTGAGCGTTTAAGATTAGTTAAGTTTCCGATTTGGGAATTACCATATAGAGCGGTCCACGCCTGATTTATGACATCAAGGCACACGGTCCCCGAAACTTCGTCAATATTCGGATGATAGACCTTATTCATAAATCCAATGGAAGGGGACTTGAAGGGATAGTGCTCGGGCAAATGAACACGAACTTTCCAGATTCCTCCTTCGTAAGGAGCTGAAATAATATTTACACTAATGAGTCAGATATCATTAAGACTTAATTAGCATTAGAGCTCCACGGACATTGGCTTCTATTTTTATTGCCCGCCAAAAATACAGCTTTTGTCGGCCTTCTCGTGTATTTTTGCCCGCATATGTGACATGCGCCCGAAGAACTGACCGGACAGTTCTTCGCATCAATAACCTGCGAAATTTTTCAAATAATGTATTTCAATTTCAATTATTGAACTATTGAACTATTGATGTAAGTACAAAAACTGGCATTGACTAACGTTGCGTATATTCAAATACAGGACCAAACTTGGCCTACGCACATTCTACCATATTACATGGATTTAAGCAGAGGTCGCGTTTTATACGGGAAAGGAGAAGTAATTTGGAAACGGCGGGCACAGTGCGTATTTCAAGAAAAGCAAAATGCAAAGACGAGCAAAGCGCGCATATTCGATACAGAACCAAGCAAAATCAATGATCGCGAAATTGAATGTATTTTAGGGCGGTCAAAAGCGGCGGCGGGCAAAAAAAGTAATTGAAGACGGTCAAAAGCGGTGGTAGGCATAAACGTAATTTAAGGCGGTCAAAAACGGCGGCGGGTAAAATTGCAATAAGGTGGTCAAAGACGGCATCGGACTTAAAAAGTATTTTAAGGCAAAACAAAACAGACGACGGCGGGCAAAAGAGTATTTTAAGACGGCATTAAAGCGCTGGCAGTCAAAAAATAATTTTAGAGGTGAACAAAAGCTTATTAGGTAGTAGTAATTAGCTATTAGCCCATATTGAAGTGGAGGTATGGAGCCAGGCCAATGCGGACAAGGAAAAGGGTTACAGAATAGATAGAAGTTTTGGAGTTGATTCTTTCGTTCCCAAACTGGCTCCAACCAAACCAAGCAAATAGAATTACGACGAGCCTGAAGAGAAAAGTAGGTCAAGTCAAACTCACTTCCACGTGGCCCATAGAATTTCACGCAAAATTCATTCAGCCCACCCAAAATGGTCACCTCGTGTTTGGATTCAATCCTGAAAAGAAATAAAGATAGAAAGTCACAATTAGGAAATCAGGTGAACAATAGAGGCAAGTATACCGAAGGCAGATCACAGAAATCTGAGCCTTCTCGTCTCAAGGACGACGCATTAGGAAATTCTATTGTTATTGATCTAGGCTAGCACTCGGTTTTACTCAGCTAAGTACAGCTTACTCACACTCTGATTGATAGTGCGTAGATTTCTTTCATTTGTCATTCTACTGAAATCATTAATTACTTCAATCATTATTATAATTATCATTGTAGTACTTAGCACTAATGCAATTCACTAGGCTATGTAGGTGCTTGAACACAGGTATCGAAAGTGAAAGGTTAGCCTGTCAATTTGTCAAGAAAATGAATTTTGCCCGCCAATAAACACATTTTGACCGAATACGAGGGCTGGCACGAAGGCACCGCGTCCTTTACTCATAAAGTACTAATTACTGCTTAAAGTCAACCAACAACGTTAAAAGAACGAGTGGAATCCTAGGACTTTCAGGCCAATATCTTTATGCTTATGCTAATTTGATGTACTGAGCTCTCTGACTATTTGTCCATTTTCTTGGTTTTGAAAAATACATCAACTATCAATCACTTGTATGTATTCTGCTGGAGTCAAAATGTTTTTGTTGCCGGGCAAAATTAACTTTTTGGCGACATAAAGCGGTATATACTGGGGACAAAACTTGCTATTACGGGGACATTTTTGGATTTACCGGCGGGAATTTCAATTGGTAGTCATATAAACGCAAGAAAGAGCTTTTGATATATTTTCGTATTTTTGAAATCCAAGGTCACGTTCGAATTTTAGGTTGACAACGCGTGGTTACAACAACGTAGCAACAGTAACAGTGACTTTACCTACTTTAGTTGAAGTTGAAATGCCTCACGTTCACGGGTAAATAATTTTGCTTGTCGCCAAATACTGTTCGTCCATATCAAACTACAAAGTGCTAGTGTTTGAATTGTTTTCAAAAAATATCTGATAGTTACATAGTCATCGACTAATTTATAATCCGAAAAAGTTTTCAAGTTCCTTTCAGTTATATTTAGGATAAAAAAACTGATTTGACTCTGTGCTTTAATTCAGGCGGCATAGAGCAAACTCTTTTTTAAAGGTTAGCAATTCGGGTAAAACACCATGCACTATTGCGCAAGGAGTCCTATTAAACATTTAGGGAGTATCGCTGGGGTTCGGAAAACTCCAATACATGCAATGAAGTGCAAGTACGTATAAGCACGTGATCTGTGATCAGATCAGTGGCGTCCGTCCGGCTAGATCGTTTTATTTTTTATTTCCAATTCCAAACATTGTAGAAACCAAAACCGAGTGAGTCGTGGGCGTAAAATTTCCCCCACAAGGTTAGTGCATACTTCCCTAAGAAAAATTAAGCCGTGTTAAACTGCAACCAAAAGATGTGAGATGTACTGAGCCACCATTCGTCATTTATTTAGCTACCAAGAATTAGCAACCCCACGAATTATACCAAAATCATTAAAACTCAACAGTCCTGGCCTGGAACTTTTGAAGTCCTATTAGTACTGCTAGGCTTGACAGTTGCTTTGATGCTTGATGCTCTTGGTTTGGGTTTGCACGAGTTCAAACTTCAAACTTGCGGATAAATAGATTTTCATTATCCCAAATGAATAGATTTTCACTTGAATCCAAGTTTGCATAAAGCCGCTAACAACGCCGTCCAATTCCAAATCCCAATCCCTTAATTACACATCTTTCACTTGAATCGAACCTTTGTTGTATTACGTACGAGTAGGAGAGCGGAGATTTTTCATTTCTGTGTTGTCCCTAGCTACCAAGCCTGGCCTTGAATTGTCACTTGCAATGGCAAAGCACGTTACTTGACTTGACACTTTTGTCCTAAGTACTTACAGCGACCCATTCATTCAGGACAAGTCCTCACGAATGTAAGTAATCATAGCCATCTCGGAAAACCATCCACATCGGCCTCCTTTTCTTCACACTCTGCCCACTTCATTTTAATCTTGAATAGTGCCTCGTGCCTCGTGACGTGTTACAGCTGCTGCTGTTGTGACTTATGACATGACCAACAACGGCTTTACTTGATAATTATCAACCTAGCTCCTTACGAGGATGCGGATGCGGATAACCAAATCTTCACGTCATATCATGCCTTAACTTTCACTCCAATCATATGCTATGTAGGCACGGCCGTTTTTTTTTCATACTCAAACGAAATATGAGTACTTAATGCGAAATGCACTTTTTTAGCTTGACTATTCCTTGTTGTACAGCATAATTTTCACTGTGACTTAAATACAAAACATTGTCTCTTGCCTACTTTTAAAGCTGCCAACTAACGTAGAATTGAATCGAATCGTAAATAGGGTAAAACGTGTACCTATGTATTGCATTGACGCCATATTTCAGGGTAAATCGCTTTGAGTAGAATCGTCGTAGGCAAAACTACCCTATCTTCGCCAACATTTAGTTAATTTAGATTTTTCGGGAACACATGGTTAGGTTATGTTAGGTCAAGTTAAACATGTGCAAAAGATTTGAGAGAGACTCAATATCGGGCAGATCGCATGCCACAACCGCACCAACGTTCCTGCTTTTGCGGAACAAAGTACGAATATCAGTAGACTGTGCAAAGCTTCCTGACCCCATCCCATGATTCCATATTCTATTATTTTAATTATTCCCATTGTTAAGTGAAATCATCATTTTCTTTTACAGTCTATCAGTTTAACCTTGACGCTGTCCTATTCCAAACACAGAATTAGTATGTAGCTAACGGCAAACCTCGTGCACATTCTCATTCTCATTGCATAAGTATAAATATTTTATCTGATACAAAGGATGGATGCTGTATTGTCGTCAAGCTGTAGACACTTAAAGGTTTATAATTTCGTTCCATTTCAAAAGGATTTACCTTCCACTCCACTCCACTCCTAGCGAATCAAGGTTAAACACTTGCAGATTGTTGAGAGTTTGCAACTTGCAACCTGAGTTTCCTCCCTCCCATCACCCATCATCCCATATGCAAGCAAAAACAGCTGAATGGGAAGAAGTCATGCCATGAGAAATATAAATAACATTTTATTGCTATCTATGAGTATATGAATCAAAAATACAAGCTATGCAATGTAAGTAATGTAACCAAAAACATAACTAACAGAAAATATTTGAAAAACGAAATTACAAATTCGGTGCAAGAGCTTTAATTTCCAGATGAATAAAATTCACGAAGCGAGAAGTTCATCGAGAATTGCATTAATTAATTGTAAAGCGAAGCCAAGTCTCTAGTCAAGAAGATGAATGGGAATGAATGGTTCACTTCAAAAAATATGTTATTGAAAGAACTAATTTCCTTGGAACTTGGAACCCTCCTTTGAACGCCTACGCACCAAATAGTCAACTTGTAGCTCGTATATAATTTTAATAGTTTAATCATGTCCACAAGCCATGCCAAACCACATTTTCGAAAATAGCTCCATAAATAAGCTCAATCTGATTTCTGATGCACAAAGTCAAGCAGAGATGAGCTTTTTTGTCGCCCACGTTCGATTCTGAGGTCTAAAAGGCCTTGCACTTCTATTCTATCTACAATGTATCAGTCAGGTAGAAGAACGAAAGGTTTAAAATAACCGAGCCATGCCATACTTCAGCCACTGCTGATCCACGTGCACAACTTCTGCCAAATGAACTTGTCTTGGAATGCTATGTATATATGAAGATTAATTACTGCCTTCTGCCATCATCATTATTGTTCATTATTCATTATCGTCAGCGGAATGAACCCAAGAACCCTGAGGCCATGCATTTTTGAGCTCTTGGGCAGCACCTACTTTTGTATTTGAATAGCCACCATGAGTCATGGTAATCGGAAATGTTGCATAAATGGAGAATCAATTAAAAGGTAACGCTAAGAGGTCTTGCATTTTGCGGGATAGAGATGCATGTAGGCGACAATGAACTAGACGCTGCTAAGGTCAACCAATTGACCTAGAGTGGCGGTCAACACGTTACACGTTCAGCTAGTTGTGTAATTAGCTACTCGAACTCGTTAAGCCAGTGCACGCGTTTCTATAGGTATGTTGTAGAAATACGGCAAGTTCCGTTCAAATTGAAGCTACGGCCACGGGTTGTACAAGGTACAAAGACGTGCACCCAGTTATTGTATAATGTGACATCCGATTCGGCAAAACTATTTTGGCATTCAAAACATATCCCACAGCATGAATAAACACAGAGTATCCATTATAAAACATCTAGTAATTTGAGAACCTGTGCTACCAAGATTAAAATTATCAGCTATGACACCAGGTAACAGTACGTTAAAGTTTACAATTGGGAAATTCTATCAAAATAAGACACAAGAACATGACAGAGCTACCAAGTCCAGAAGGAACTGGAAGAATCTGGATAAAACCCATGACCACGACGGCCATGAAGGAAACTCAAAGATAATTCGATGGAACTTTTCTTGCGTTAAGTCATAAATGGGCATGTTAATGTGATACATATATCTACATGCAGACTTGAAAAACACTAACACCTTGCACTAAACGCTAACCCAGAAAAATATTCATATTAATTGCTATATACATATACAGCCCATAGCCCAAAAAAGAGGTGAGTCAAATCATCCTTAACTCGAGACTAGTGCTACCTAATCCATTCCAGATATTTATGTCAATTCCATGTGCATATTCTGTAGTACACAGCAAAATTGAGGAATAGCAATTAATATAAACATGCCATGCAAATGCGATAGTAGCTGGAGTATGCGTGTGCTATTTGCGGGTGCTGTGTGCTTGCAGCAGGAAATATCTGCATTGATTCCATGTGTAATTGTATTCCACACTCAATATTCAACACACACGAGGAAATCGATGGGGCTCAAGTGTTCAAAGCCGCATCCCATTTGAAACACCCAAATAAATTAGCATACTTAGTTGCTAATATAAAAAATTAACTCACGCACACATACATACATGCGTATCTCTTCTGGTCTTGGCTTAGCAAGTAGCAAGGAAACAAGAAACAATCCTTCCTAAATATACCCCTATGAAATGGAAATGAAGCCATGAATCCCTCACTAACTTCCATACACACAAAGTATACAGAATTACAGGGCCAACGAATATATGTATAGTCATTAGGCCTGTCAGCAGAACTCGCTTTTGGCATTGAACACCACTGAAAAAACACTGTGCTATAAATCCAATGCCCAGCTTTAGTTCCTGATTACCTTCTCGCCTTCAAATGAAGAAGCCAAACAACGCAAGAGGGACTAATATGCAAAACACTAGCACTAGCACACATTCAAATGTGAGAAAAAATATATTTGTATAACCATCTCCCTCTAAATCATACATGGAGTAATATAATATGCAAAAACAAGTGGTACTTTTCCTCGGTTCCATATCCCGTTTAATGGAAGATTAATTTCCAATTTATGTTTCTATTTCTCTTATCGACTTCTGGAACCATATTTAACCTAGCATTTGCCTAATTTCATCTATTTGCAAGGATATTGAATTTTGGCCCACGGTACCTACACCTACACTTTCCAGCACTACCAATTTCTCTATCCCAAATTCACGTGCTTTGCCTATTGCTCTATGCTAAATATGCGATAAAACGACTTTATTAATTTTGCCTCAATTATACGACCGAACCCAAGTGATTCGGCATGTGCGAATCGGAAAATAACGAAATCCAGATTTTTGATACACAACAAGCTATTTCCTGCAAAATATTAGTAGGTAGGAATGGAAGTACAGGGTGAGTTCGAGAAATGACTTTCCTTGCAAAATTCAGCAGCTTGAAACGAACCTGCCATTCATCCAATGTCAGTTCATTTTGAATTTGAATACAAAAATTCGATATGAGTTGACTTTGTACTGGTTTGAATTCGACGACTTGTTCTATTACCTACTTACATTTGTGCCATTCTTGATAGCATTTGAATTTATTTAGCTTTGATCGTTGGTTCAGATTGCATAGTTTTTCAACTCTCGTGTCACCCTGTGGACATAAATCAATCGTGGCTTCCTTCCAGTCGAGGTCGTTATGCTTCATCAACAGACACCCGTGGCCGGGTTTGCAGTTTAATTGTAAATGAGTGCTTTTCCGTGCCAAAATATTTTGCCAGTGTCAAACATGAAACGAATGCTATTCTGGGCAACTAAAATGTATTGTTTTCGCTGATTTCCGGAACACTCCACCCCTGAGCATGACCAGAGCATCAAACATGAGAACATATAAACCATCCGCTTTATTATACGGTGTGTTAACATTACGAATCTAAATCAAGACTTGGACACGAACATGCTACTGGACTAACCTCCAGTCTCAAGTTCCAGTCCAGCCAACACCAGCATTTAGAATATATGAAATCACGTCAAATATCTCCAAACACGAAACTGGTATAGGACCTAATGTCTGACAACGCCCTTTGAAGGTAAACTGTAACATAACTTAGTGTAATTAAATATAGCCAAATAGGTAACACACGTAAGCCGTAAACAGCAGACATTTTGTCTCGAGCTAAAATGGACATGGCTAATAATACTAATAAATCTCGCATTGTATTTCCTCTTCACACGATTTCCTATTATGAAGTACGTTATTATATGTATAAGTGCAATTGAACACGGTTGTTAATTTCTTGAATTTGAAATCTACAACAATCTCCAACCATTTGCCATTCATTTATCCGGTCGTTTGTTCTCCGCGCTGCACAGAGAAGAGCGAAAGTGAATTTGGCACGTTTATATCTACAGAACATGTGTGACGTGCCAAATACTAACTAACTACTACTTAGTATTACTCATACTCCGAAACCCACTAGTTGCTGGAGGGGTCCTTTTTATCAGATTGAAATAGGGTCCTAGTTAATTCCGAAAAAAAGTTTGCGCGCGTAAGCGCGCGAATTTTTTTTTCTAAACATAAGAATGAATGTAATATTGCAGGAATTAAAGCTTTCCCGATATTTTTAAAATACTGTTTCACCGCATTC
>JAQFYU010001192.1:0-16021 GCA_034694905.1 Ceratophysella granulata | reverse complement strand
GTATTTTTGATAATTTCTCTCGAAAATTGACAAATTGCAGAGTTGAATTTTGATTTAAGTAAGTACACTCTTTCGGCTGATTTTTTAAGCCCGATAAATATTTGGTAGAATTTCTCGAACAAAAACCCGACAGTATATAGTAAAACACAATAAGCAAAGTATTGTTGATCAACAATTTGATTAAAAGAGATATCACTATATTTGACGATATTCTTACTGTTTTTTAATTTCAAAATAAACAAATTACAGGAAAGAATTTCAATTTACACTATTCCTATTTACCAGATTTTATAAAATCGGCAAATATTGATAGAAATTATTTACCGAAAAATCGAAACGAAATCCGTTGTCCCGGAAAATTATTGATCTATATATTTACACCCTTAATTCGAACTTAATCTCAATTGGCTTCAATGTTTTGTATTCGAGTTTGTAATGCGGATGCCGTCAAAGTGTTTTACAAGTTTCTGTGGTTGGGTAACAAATATTTTGACAGCTTCATTTTCAATTATTTGATTTCCAAATTGACTCAACATGGCCGAATGCTATGGAGTATTGTGTGGATATTAAATTACGTTATTTATCCAAGCTTCTGCAACTGCTGAAAAAAAAAGCTGCAGAATGCATATATTGCAAATCAACCTTGACACATTGCGGAATCAGGATTCAAATTACACACTGAGTAATTATAATTATCAGCCTAGAACCTAGGTGACTCGATAATTGGCATTGCATGAATGAATGATTCAGCCGCAGCAGCAGCATAGGATATGATATGAGGTAATGTACCTGCTTTGCCCATTGAAGTATGTGAAGCTTGAGCTGAGCTTTGGCGTCAAATTAGGATCTAAAGATAAATTCAGCTCGTTTGTTTTATAGTTAGAACAATAAGCTCCAGTTCCCATTTCCTTCCTTACTCATTTCCTACTTCCAGCAATCCAGTTCTGACTCATTACCGTTCCACTCGTTTATGTAAACAAGCCAAGCCAAAGTCAAGCCACACACAGAGTCAGAATCATGTCATTCGATATTGGATAAGGTTTTTTAGCTTTTAGAAACGATAGCAAACATTTTGAACATTTGAACTAGCCTAGTACCTTGAGTTCTAGACGCCTGTGACAATTGTCACAACAGAAAACTTGCGATAACGTTATTTTCGAGTCTGACATAGGCCTAATGACGCTAACAGGAAAGTACACCAGCCTAGCCAGGCCATATACCACTGATTTACATGGTAACTGGTAGCGCATAAATCCCAGCCGCAAGCCAACTACAAATAACGTTTCTACTGCAAGTGAGTTGTCCGTGTCATTTTGCACGTGTAGCAAGTATATTGACATCACAAGTTTCATGCAATTGAATTCGAATTATGCATGAAATTGACGGTGTACCACGCCTCTTTCACATTTGCACGAAGGCAGAGCAGGAAAAGGTAGATCCCCGTGACTAAATGGCAGAACAGGGCATGTAGTTCTAAAATATTAGCTGCCAGGAGGCCAGACACCGGATGGAATAATTGGCTTTCATTTTATTAGTCGGTTAATCGTACAAACACACACACACAACACACACCTGATTAGAGAACAATACGCCCTACTTTTCCCACTACATTAAAATCTTCATTAGCCGTGTCAACGAATTCAAATTGTATTGGCTTTTGGTTTACAATTTAAGACTTGAGTGCTAATATCTCTAAGTAGTTGGTCTATTTGAACAGTTAAACATCGATAATTTTCGCACTACTTATGCGAAATGTGAAACAAATAAGGGCACAGGGCACCCACTCAGAAATACGTGCACCGCACTTGGCCCAGCTTGTACCTGGCTTGGGTACGCAACTTTTTTCCCACGGCTCAGCTAATGTTATTATTGCTTTAGCCGGGTATACCGTCTACACCTGCTTTTTTTGCTAAATTAAATGGCATGGCAAACGGAATGCCGGTATATTGTAAAGTATACATAGTATAACCTATATATCATATAAGATAAACCTGTTCTATGTGATACTCACATCCATATACGTTGCCGTACCGTAACTGTGACCCAAGTACTTTGTCTATGAAATCATGATTTAATTGCTTTGGCTGATCGTAAATTATTATTACATTGAATGAGCATTTGAGTAGACGTTCAAACGGGTTTACAGCATTTGAAATTTGAAGATCATCAATTGATTCTCCAATTTTACAGTTGATGTGCACAGCGAATGAATTGTTAAAATTGGATGCACTCTGTGAATTAGGCCGTAATTAATGTTTGGATTGCGTTTTAAAATCCTATTAATCATGGACCCACTTAAATGCACTTAAATTACTGCAATTAAGTTATGAAAATTAATTTAAAATTGACTTACTTTTGACCATTTCATTCTTATGAAATCCCTGTTGTTGCTGAAGTAGGACGACCTGTTGTTGCGGATGAGTTTGATGCGTGTTGAACACTTCTTTCGGCATGGTTGAGGCCGTTGTGAATTTATGTTGTCCGTTTTTAAGAAATTGTCCAGAAGGAATTGAAATTGAAGCGTTATTATTGTATTGAAAATTGGATTCACTCGAAACGGTAGAATTTGCAGAAGTTATTGAAATCTCATTGTTGAGAACGGTTGTGCTCGACGCGGTGGCACATGGCGGCTGCAGCATCATTGAATTGATGGAACATGTTGACAGGAGCATTCTATGACGAAAGGCGCTAATGTCAATTTGATTCCTTTGAGCTGAATGCCGCTTTCAATTAATTATTCAAATGTTCAATGATTTAAATGGGTGAATGTCTTGAAACTTGAACCTTGTGACTGTGACACCGTATATTGTGTATTGTCCTTGATTCTGGAAAATTTGACACTTTGTTACTGTATTTCGTCAATTGTCACAACACACGTTACAATTTAAAATTGAAAACTCAGATTGAAACCACAATTCCTTCGTAACTTTTGAATTCAAAGGAGACTACTTTGGCAATTATGAATTAATTCGGTGATCAACGTGTAAATTCTGATGGCAGATGACAGAACCCGTTCCAGGGAACCCTGGGATTTTTTGGATAGTAAATAAATACCGAAGTGACAATAGCCTCGAACAAAAACCAGTCTATGCCAGGCAGGAGAAGGCGAACGACTGACATCGACGACAAAAATTCATCCAACTTGTGCTCCAACATCTATTTTGGTTTGAGAATTGTAGTTTTTGTGTGTGCAGCAAAAAAAAGCAAGGCTCTTGTCTTGATATGATATGAAATGCACACGCACCAGGCTATGGCCATGGGAGACGATGCCAGGTTTATGTGGTTTGGACAGAAAATCGTGTCCGAATAGCTCCTCTTCGATCGTGTCAACTAGGCTCGGTTTTCCTGAATCAGGCTCCAGATTTTCTAAGTTTGAATTCTGGTTTAGGGCTCATATAGTTTCTTCTGGAGACAGACTTCGGAATCCCTGAATTGGACATGTTTTGCAACAACTTCTGAAATTCGAAATAGTACATGAATTATTTAAGCAAAAGATGCAGCATTTTGCATTTTGCACAGTATTTGTAATGTGAAAGCCTCGAATTTTGAGGTTTACTTGCTGGATGTGGATTTACCCGCTGATATTCGGATTTCACTGTTTATGTTCGGTGCCCGTGTGATTGTGTTTATTGTGAAAAATATTGTTTTGACGTGACTTCAAAAGTTTTGGAATTCGGAAGCTTAACCTCTGACCATTTCTATTATAGTCACTATTGTCCAGCGTGAAGCACGGTGTACGCTGTAATGCCAAAAAGCCACAAACCGTCCGGTTCCGGTAGCGCCGCTGGTAGTTTCAAAGGTGACAAGGCTGGACGGAGTAATGGATCTTCCACCTCCCATCGACACAAATTCGTTGACAAGAAGTCGGGTCGCCGGGTTCATCGGACGAGCAAGGAGCTGGGGGCTGAAGGTGACGAGACGAGTCTTTGTTGTGAAGCAGATTTGATGAGAGACAAATTAAATCTTGACACGGATGAAGATGTTTCAGAAGAAGCTTCAGATGGAAGCGGAGAGTCAGATGAGGATTCTACGAAGAAATGGCCTGAAATTGGTAAATATATTTACAACGACGATTTGTGAAGAATTTAACATTTTTGAATTTTATTGAGTTGATGACGTTAATAATTTGCTTACCTCGTAATTTTACAGAACCCCCGTTTCCAGTAGCTATGTGGGATTTGGCTCAGTGTGACCCTAAAAAGTGTACCGGAAGGAAGCTAGTCCGATTCCATTTGACCGTATTGTTGAAACCGTCCCAGAAGTTTCCGGGAATTGTTCTGGATCCTCTTGCAAAGCAGGTAACTGTACCATAAGCTGAATTTAAGTTTATCCGTTAACTACACCTCTCGATTTGAAATTGAATACTATTTATAACCCATTTCCTTTGTTTTGAATTATTAGGTTATATCTCCTGCCGACACTGAGCTAATGAAATCGGGCGGATTAGCTGTAATTGATTGCTCCTGGGCCAAAGTACCTGAAGACGGTGCAATTTTGAAACACAAGCCCGCTCATGGACGTCTTCTGCCATTTTTAGTTGCTGCTAATCCCATTAACTTCGGTAAACCGTGGAAGCTGTCTTGTGTTGAAGCCATTGCTGCTTCCATGTTTATATGCGGTAAGTGTACCTTTTACCTTCGTATTTATTCCTATTGCAGGGAAATCTGATAGCGTCATTTGCAAGCAACTTCAATTTGTATGGATTTTTAGGATTCCAAGAGCTTGCAGCAGCCTACTTGAGTAAGTTCAAATGGGGAAAGACATTCTTGACCATGAACGAAGACTTTTTGGAAGCGTATTCAAAATGTAAAAGTTCAGATGAAGTGGTCGTAGTTCAAGACGAGACACTGGAACGTCTTCGCGCTGAGCAACAAGCTGCACGTGGTACGGTGGTACTAGCATCAATAAAACATTAATACTGTGGTGCAGCTCTTATAAGTTACTCCTGTTGTACATTAGATACAATTGATCTGCCTCCATCATACTCTTCAGAAAGTGAAGAAGACTCCGAAGGCGAAGCTGCAACTAAGACAACAATTACCGGTCATGATTCGTGATTGAAATTCTTAACTTATCCTGTCGCCATCCAATTGTCAAGGTTCTTCAGATTGATTAGTGCCATCCTTCCCTGTTATTACGGCTGATATCACGTTTTAAATATTTGTACGTGTGTATGTACTTAAATAAATTCATGCAGCAGCGTTTTACATCAAGCGCTTTTGATGGCAGTTACTTCAGTATATTTCGTTGAACACAATTGAGGGTCCCTTCTCAGGCTTACGTATCCGTAATATGTCATTGGTATAAAAATGAAAAACATGACACTGTCACAAATAAAACAGATTTCAATCTTTGTGCTATGGCTAGGCCCACGATCCTTTACAATTCAACTGACCTCTTCAGAGCCTTTGCTTCAGTAAGTTCAGTTTCTACAGCCTGGTCCATGGCAGTCAGGAAGAACTCCAGGGTACAGTTTTCTTGTCTTACATAGTTCACGTGGGTCAGGAATGGAATTTTTCTTAGCGTTCGGCCACTCATGGTTTGGCTTTTCCTGGAAGTTACACAGAATCTATAAAGTAGCGGATAACAGGGAATTATCGCATGACATTTTATGGAGACTTACTTCGAGATTTCAAGTAATTGGCGTTCTTCGTTTGAACCAGTTTCTGGTTTGCTTGGTAGTGCACCTTCAAAACTAATGATTCCAACCTGGAATATTCAAAGAAAAAAAAGTCTGGTTTTTGAGATTTCACCCGAAAGTCGATAAGTGATGCAAATTACAGTTTCAAAGAAAGACTTACACGTATAAGCTCGTTGATTGAAGATGCATAAATCTCATAAATAATTGGAGGTGGCGGTGGACCAATATATACTTTGAGATCAGCTCGATCCACAAATGCCAGGTCAATGGCTCCCACGACGTTCGAAGTGGTCAAAACCATCACATTAGGATATCTTTGAATATACAATGAATAGTTAGATATCTCTTATTAGTGGCTTGTGAATCAACAATTTATATCTTCTTCTACCTCTTAATTCTGTCAATTTGAGTGAGTAGAGCATTCACGGCTCGAATACTGTCAGATGGTTCATTGCCAGCTTCAGCTGACTGGCGACATTGAGCCAGGCTCTCCACTTCGTCGATGAGCAGGAATATCAGAGCCTCTGGATCTTCAATGAGCTGATGAATCTTTTCAAACATCTTCATAACGAGTTTTCCACTCTGAAATTAATTTACATGGCTTTCATTCATGCATTCGTTTCCTCTTGTAATACTTCAAAACTGAACGAACGGTAACTTCTTTACTCTCGTAAATACTCGAACTTTTTATTGAAGTAAACTAAATTTTTGGCTTACCTCTGAAAACCACTTAGAGAACAGGCTATGGCTATTGATCTCAATGAGCTGTCCATAACGAAATCGCTTTCCAAGTCGAATGGTCGCTTTCTGGGCCAGCGCTCTGCACAATGAAGTCTTTCCAGTTCCTGGAGGTCCATGCAGAAGAATCACTTTATTCCACGTAATCAAGGAATTGTTCACTCCTTTCTCCGAGAAGAGGAAGGCGGTTTTCAGGTACTCCATCAGCTGAAATATCATGATCATGACATTTTAATGCCACTGAACGAATTAGTAAGTTGTAAGTATTCAGTGTCAGCCCTTACTCTTTCCTTGATGTCAATATCAAATACAAGAGAGTCCCAAATCCCAACAAACGCCTTCGACGGAAGGATCCATTGATGCGAGGCTGGAGAATTCCCTTCTTCGTCATCATCATCCATGTACTCTTCTTCCTCTCCGCCTTCCTGAAGGTCAAACAAATGGTACTCGACAACGTTGGTGGTGGAAGCAGAAGCGGCAGACGCTGGACTGGCCTGTGAATGTCACATACAAATTACTTTCAGTTAGTATTTAGTACTCGGATATCCCTATATATAAAGTGAGAAACGACACGACCAAACACACCTCCTGTTCCAAAGATCCATGACCATTGATGCCATTGACAGTGGATGTCGACGAAGGAATAGGATTGGCAGGCTTTATGTTTCGCCTACAAGCCTCTTTATAGACTCGTATTGAATCCAAATGTGTGCGAATTTCGGAAAATACATCATTGTTGTGATTAATGTTTTCGTTCGGGTTCTTCAGTTTCTCAAACGCTGTTTTGACTAAGATCCCAATTTCTTGACGTTTCAACCTGCTGCATAGTTAAGGAAAAAGGAATTGTTTTTAGACTATCCATGTATAATGTATAATATTTAGTGTCGACCGAAAAATAATCCGTAAATTCGGAAATTAGCATTGCACATCGAATGATTTTTAGATACTTTCTCCAATTTTCTATCTTTAAATTTTCCATATAATTGACAAATATTCCTATTTGTGACAAAGTTCCTTAGTAGAAACAGAAAACGCGATGTTCTATAGCAGCAGCGTGTATACAATAATGCATCACCACCAAAGAGTCGACGTCGATAGGCGGCGGCGGCTCCATAAAATCTGTCACTATAAAAAGCAGTTTTGAGGCCCTCCCCAGTCCCCGGCCTCACAGCTCACAGCAGCGGAATGCAAGGGATTTGCTTTCTTGAAAAATAAAGCACTCCGGGATTCTTTAGCTATGAATTAGCTCATAATTTATAAATAAGTTTACAACCTAACCTAACCTAACCGCAAGGTTAGTATATCGCTGCGCGCATTATGGTCTATGGCGGGAGGGCTTAACCTAAAACTTAAAGGACTAACCTCGCTAACCCAACTTAAACCTAATGAATAGTTTCGATTTCATTTTCAACTTTTTGTGATCACTATTTTCTGGTGTCCAGGATTTTGATGTTGACTGTTACAGATATTGGATTTATATAAACTTGTGACATGACATCTAACCTTTTCGACGCTTTGGAAATTTCAACATGGAAAATGTGCCTCTGTACTTCGTCCGATTTAGAACTCGACCCCATAGTCGATTTCTTTCTTTGTTCTTTGACGTTGTCTTGACGCTCTGGCTTCGTGATCTGCCGTTGTAGTATTGGTTTTGTTTTTCAAAATGTAAAACACCATTCAAAATTCCAGAACTCTGCGTGTTTCCTATTTGTGTCAGTGTCCCGCCAAATTCTTAGTTGAGGGTGGTAGGTGGCCTAATTTGAACAGAAAGTTCCCTCCGAGAAGAGGTTCAAAATTAGGTGTTTCTGATTGGCTGAACGGACAAGTTCGTCACCAAGAACAGAAGAACTCAATTTCAGCCTTCTTTCTCTTTCGTCGTCGTCGTCACCGTCACTCGTCGTCTCTTCACCTTTTACATTCTATTCTACACTCGGAATTGTAATTAAAAACATTACAGTAATTAGTTCACACCGATCGAACACTCTACTGTAACCTTCATCTGATCCTCTTGGACCCTTGGACCAGGCTCAAATTTCAAGGACAAAAGACTGAACAGAAAAGATGGCAGGAGCTGCACTCCGTCGTCTAATGAATGAATACAAACGTAAGTTTAGAAAAACCATATATTTGACGTGTGTGTGGCCTCATCAAGATGTCCCTTTCACTTCATCGTTATGATTTTTGTTTAAAACGAAATATGTTTTTATTATTGCACTTTGAATTTAAATTTACTATGATTTGTAGAGTTGAGCCTCAGTTCCCCCGAGGGTATTTTAGCCGGACCCGTGAACGAGGAGAATTTCTTTGAATGGGATGCTCTCATCACGTAAGTATTATCCAAATCCAGTGTGTCAGTTGTGTTGTTATACATATTGTAACATTTTGTTAAGAAAACATTGACTCTCCTGACCTTGACCTCAATCTGTTTCACTTTTTAGTGGTCCGCAAGGAACTTGTTTTGATGGTGGAATCTTTCCTGCTAAGCTCATGTTCCCATCAGACTACCCTTTGAGTCCACCAAAGATGATCTTCAAATGCGAAATGTTTCATCCGAATGGTAAGATATACAGTTCAAGATCATAAGCTGATAAACCATGTTTAAATGCATAACGCCCTCAGTTTGTCAGTATCAAATATTTTCGGTTAGTTTATCCCGACGGACGAGTTTGTATTTCAATTCTTCATGCTCCTGGTGACGATCCGACGGGATACGAGACTCGTGCTGAACGGTGGAGCCCTGTCCAATCTGTGGAGAAAATTTTGTTGTCTGTCGTCAGCCTTTTGGCAGGTAAGACAAAACAGCATACAAACTATTTGGAGAGTTTAGCTTAGTTTTGTGAAACTTATTGTCCTGTACTGCAGAACCCAACGATGAGAGTCCAGCCAACGTCGACGCAGCCAAAATGTGGAGAGACAACCGTACCGAGTTCCATGCCAAAGCCATTCGTTTGGTTCGCAAGACATTGGAATTGCCAGCTCCTTGAAATTATCTATCGATTCTTCAGCCGCAAAATCATATTTCGTACTATTCTTGTCCCCAGACATAAAGTATCATTAGTTCTAAATTAACCTATAACTTTAGGACGATTAGCCTTCTCTTCCGATTGAATATTCAATTTTCCCCTTATGATTCATCTTTAGGCTCCCGTTTCTCGAAATCACAACTGATTCAATAAAGCACATATTTTATATTATACTCAGATCTTCTATCGCTCATTTATTCCCATTGTACATTACATATTACATTACACAACTGCAAAAACCTAAATGTATCATGAAACCGATGGTGTCGAGCGGATACACGCTAACGATTGTAAGTATTTACTGACTTTTACTATGACAATATATTTACAGACCAGACCACGTCTAACCGGACAGCAGACATCAATGGACTTGACACAAGAATGTCGAAGTACGACAAGATTGATGATTTATTTGTAACATAGCTTAGACGTACAGATTGCAACGGTACACGCGACACATACACATGCATTACTATGTAGTACATAGTTTCCCTTTACTCATCCCCAGTCCCTAGTATTATTCTAATAAGTCAAGTAGAATCACCAACTAAACACCTCTCCTTCCAAATTCGCAGCCCCAGACTCAACCCTCAACAGTAGTGCAATAACTACCACTAGTGCATTTAAAATCAAGATATGCAGTACGTTGCATGGAGACAAACCTGAACCTAAGAATTGCTTACGTATGTAAAATATAGACCATTACACAAAATAGAATCACTTGGCTGATTTGCAATCATTCAAATCAAATGAGAATTACTCCGGTAAATATCGATTCGTTACTGGTCCTGCAAACAATGCTGACTAAGTTCGTGCGTGCTAAAGGAACGTGTGCTATAAAATTAAGGGCCAATATTCTTCACTCAGTGTCCCAACTGTTCGAAGTAATACTGAGGTGCATTCAAATATTCCAGAATGGGTTTGGGAAGAGAGAGACTATTGATCAAGTCCCGTCGAACGGACTTCAGAATAACGAACCTGCAACGAGTTTTCAAATGATATCGATTTAGTAATAGGCTAAGATAGACCATTTATATAATTAAGTTACCTGCACATATGCTGCAGAGATCTAGGATGTCTAAAACGACTATAAGGATGAAGAAGTTGAACTCGCATCGGTCCAAGTACTGGGCGGCGATGAAGGAAAAACAAATATCTACCGGATCTTGAATGAGCAACTGCTTTCTCAACAAAGTCCACAATTGTTGAAGCTTTGAAGCGTGTAAGTGGACCGAAACTGAAGTTTCCCTGCAATTTAAACACCGAAAAATGTTAGTGAACTTGAACTATGCAGAAATGTAATCGAAATAGCATGTATTGTATACCTGATCGTGTTCGATTCGAACATGTCGAATCAATCCATTCAGTTTGAACGTTAGTGAGAAAATGTACCGAGCATCACTACTGTCACGCACGATGAATGAACCGTCGGGTTCACCGCGGAGCAAGTCTTCGGCTCCTTCACTAGACAAAGGACCCCAGTACCAGCCACACTGTTGAAGATTTTTTTTTAAATTATGCAAAACCAGTGGGATCGGAAATCGAAATTGCAGAGTTAACTATAAAAACTAGAAGGCAAATATACTCACATCTTTGACTTTTTCAAGACTAGCACCCACATCTAACGGTTCAATATGACTGTGACGTGAAGGTTTCTCATTGGTTTCCGTCGCCGCCTCAGATTCAGCTTCCTCTAAAATCAATGGCGGTGAGGGTAAGGCTCGATTCATTTTTGAAGTCCCTTCCATCAATGAGCACCTAACGGAAGCTTGTCATTAGATTACATGGTACTAGAAATAGTATTTGAAGGTTGAGTAAGAAGGTATTTCGCTTACTCAATTCCACTGTGATTTGAACTATGAAAGAATTTTTCTTTGATTCGATTTCGCCGAAATAAATTGAAAAACGAATGTCCAAAGTTCCGCTTATCCTTTCCAGGACTTCCATGAGCATCATCTTTGTCAGAATCCTCGCTGGTGGTTTCTAGCATTATTGAATGAAGATTTAATTAAATATTACAAACTAAGCTATACATTTAAAAAACTCGTTTGATAGGCTTACTTTGACTAGAGTTTTCCCTTTGTCGAAGAACAATGACTGACGGTTCACCGAGATTAGTATTTCCAGTGTTCTCCGGATCCGGAACACATTGACCTTCACCCCGTGACTTTTTATTTGTTTGACTCAAGCCTTTACGATGAACTTCTGTGAAACTCTCATCTTCTTTTTCATTGTTATTTTTTTCCACTCGTGTGTCATCTTCTCTGAAATAACCAGATGTCTTCGCCTCTCCGCTGCTACTCACTTCAAATAACAAGGAACTCCGTTGTTGTCTTTGACTGTTTCTAACTTTGGCTCCGCGACTGGTAGACTGTTCTTCAGAAACTCTGGCTTGAAGCCGTTCTCGAGTTTCTCCAATGTGAATAGAGTGCCTGAGTGGCTTACTTGCTTTGTCGTACTTTTTGAACCGGTGTCGAATGATTTCGTCAATAATGGCCGTGGTGGAATCGGATGAACCTGATGGAATATTATCCAACGGTAGGGAGTAAATATCACATTCTACGGGACCCCGGCCAACAGCTTTTTCTTCACTGCTAGAGTTGATTGTCGGTTTCATAGATGAGTCCAAACTTTTCCTCCTGGTGGTCTTCCTTGGAAGTGGCTGAGTAACATTTTCTTGAATTATTGGAGAATGTGAGGAGTTAATTTCTAAAATCACAGCAGGAAGCTGACCAGGATCCAAACTATTTGCAGCTTCTTTCTGGAGGCAATTCGTTCTTATCCCATTTGTATTGGGATTGAGATTTGTTGGAGTGGCTTTTGTACAAGTCAGATGTTCAGAATTTGAGTGCTTTGGTATGACATGATTAGGTTGAGTGGGATACGGGCATAGGTACTCCCAGGATGTTCTTGTACTAAGTCCATTTTGTTCAGATGAACCTGTCCAATTTCACGAAAGTTAACGCATTGAAAGAAAATTGTAGTAATAGGAATAAATGTTAAATACATACCGCGGCCCTGGGTTGAGGGACCCGGTTCGGAAGTCTGTAACTGTGGCAGCTCCAGCTTCAGGGATAATTGTGGCTATAACCATAGCCTCATTGACTATCGTGAAGGATATTCGATCCGCAAAATCCCAGACGACTCTTCTCACAAATGTTCGCCCGTGATGATGACTTTGAATGGGAAGAATAGTATGAGGATTTGCACCAAACGTGAGAATTGCAGAATCTTTGAATCCTGTGAAAGTAAGTGTAATTTAAAATACGCAATATTCCGAATACGAAGGATCTTAAATGGACTTGAAATAGTAATCGAAATAGTTGAAATAGTTGAAATAGTATGAGGTGATACCTGGAGAACTGGGCGTGAGGTCCCGGAAGTCAAGCGGAGGAGGAAGAGCGACCACGAGTGAGCTCGTCGACGGTGTTGGAGTGTCTTGAAATTCTGGTGGTGGTGAAATCGCTAGTAGTTCATCCTCAGCTCTTCTCATAGTCTACCAAGGGCTTCCCAGAACCACTGTCGAGGGGACAGTCCCTTACATCCACCCTTCAATCAACTTTGCAAAATTCTGCAATAGCGAAATAAGGTTTTAATTGAAACTTAATTTCATCATTTCTAAAATTCCTGCCTAAGAAATATGTATGACATGGTCATTGGTCATCGCGTAACAATTACCAGCGTAACAATTACCAATGTGAATAGAACCCAACCCAATAAGAATTGGGCCGTTGTCAGTGTCAGGCATGACGACGTTTTTTAAGTTAGATACTACATAATTTTTCGAAACTTAGAAAAATAACACAAAATTTGAACTTCTATAATTTTGAAAATAATGTCTTGGAATCTTTCGTTTTTATGTTTTAAGAAAGTATTCCTCCATCCTCAGCTTTTGGTCCAAAATATTTAGATTTGCGCAGCCTTTGAAATTCCCGATAATCATCGCCATTACACTACAAACCATACACAACACACCATAATGATTGTAGCAGGATACAGGACAGGTTATGTTAGCATAGGTTAAAATAACCTAACCCGTCCTATCCTGCGCCAATCTTTGATCTTGTGTCTTGGTGTGTTGGTAGTTCATAGGTACTTTAGTTTAGACCAAAAAAGTTAAAATGCGCCAGACGTTTAATACCATGTAATACACTTTACAATTCTAAACTTTTTTAGAAAAATTTCGGAAAAGTAATACAACTCATTTTTTTAGGTCCCAACAATAACAATTTTCAATTCGCGCACCCTTTGCTTGCTTCGTCCCAAACAACTACAAGTACAAACCATGATTGACCAAGTCCAAGTCCAAGACATGATACATGACCTATGGCCTATGTGCGTACAATAGTAATTGTACCAATTTCTAACTAAGTATAGTTCAGCTTATTCCTAAAATTATAATTATGATTCAACTTAACGCGAAACTGTATACTGTGAGCGAGAAACCAATGCTATGTATACTTAATTTGTATTATTTGGTAACTTAGTAATTTGGCATAAAGTAGTGTACCTATGTATTGACTTTTGGTTTACCTTCAATCTTTAATCATGTTGACACACTTAGCACTTAATGGTATGGTTTGTTTATATTCTACATATTAGTATTACATTAGTCAATCTAATAATACCATTAGTTGTTTGTGTTCACAAATTCACAACACCCACCCACCTGACCGAAGAAACCAGAATTGCATGCATGCAAATCTCCTACGTCCTGTGCCTTGTCCTTCGCATTCACATGGTATATGGTATATGTATGTATCTCTGTGAGTGTGATTTCCTACGTCGATTCGTTTCGTTTCGTTACCCAATTTTCTGCTGATCTTCACTGCCCTCTTTTGCTCTTTCCCTGCCTCATGCGCATATAATAAGCATACGGCTAAAAAAATGAAAGTTTCTTACAAATTCTGAAAAAGAAGCGACAATAAAAATACTGCTGCAGTAGTACGTTGCGGTTCGCAGTACTTACTTGATCAGTGACATTTTATGCCATATGCAGAATAGCCATAATAGTCCATAGCATAATAGCAACGCATGCAAAATTAACTCCCCTCCTCTCCTGCTGAATTTTGAAATAAAGTTTTACACAAACACTCAAACAGGTATTTTTCTGAAACCCAACACCAAAAATAATGTATTATTTGACTAGTACATATAATATTATAGTACATGTATGTAAATAAGTACTTACCATAAACTGTATAAATACACTATTTGAGTTACATTCCATAGTTCAAGGAATACATAATATATAACTTTATTAAATAGTGTTGATCTTTATTAATAATAAATAAATAAATAATAAATAGTTGAGTATTAACAATATCAATCACGTTGTTTGAAGTAGACAAAGTCGGCCGCAGCATGTGTCATCAAAAAATACAACGTTTCTTAGGACAGGAATGTCCGGTTGCATGAGATCATTTTTATCAAGAAAGCCTAAACTGGGCCTCTTTCGATATTTTGGTTATCTTGGCATAATATCATGCAACCTAACTTAGAAGTGTACTATGGAAATGAATTTTGCCTAGGGCAAACGTGCAGGGTACCTGCTTCCAGACTTTGACTACCTCGAACGAAAGTCTGAGATAGGAACCATTCAGCAAAAGCAAACTTTTGAAAGACTCAATTTTGAGTGAACACGTTACTGTACTGGACTTAGTACATTAGTGGAAAGTTTAATACAACTTTCAAAATCTAAAGCTGAAGGTAGTCTTATTTACACAATAAATATTTAGAGTTCCATGTAGAATAAGGTACAATTAGCACACTCAGTAGAAATAGAACAAAAGAAGAGTGAAGACAAGGCTGACTAGCACTAGCGTCAAAACAAATAGAAACACGAAACCAGTCAACTGAACTTATAGCTGATAAGAGGTCAGTCTTTCGCACTTCAAAGGTATATAATGTACGTACAATTATCATATAATTTTAGTTAAAAGAAGTGATTGGTGAGATCAAAGTTTTTCTTCCGTGCTCCCAGTTCACTCATCGTCATCAGGAACTTCACCTGGACGATAGTGCGCCAGCACCTCGAGCTCTTCGTCGTCTTCATCAGCTGGCGCTGACGGCGGTTGCTGCTGGGGCGGGACGGTGGCAATACCAAAATTTTGGACAACGTTGGGCTGCGATTCAGTGAAGACAGGCTTATTGTCAGGAGCATATGCAATAATAGTGTACTGAGATCCTGGAGCAATCGGCCGAAAGAAATGAAATGGTGGCCGAAGCGGCAAAGGGAAACGCAGCATCCGTGGACGTGGAGGTGGAACTGTTACCCTCGGCCGCTTTGGAGGTGGAGGCTGAAGGACCGGAGGAGGGGGTTGCGGAGCTTCTGGCATTATCGGCCCTTCGTATCCTTCAAAAGCCTGAGAAAATAGTGGCATAAGTATTTGCATAATATATTTTCGGTTAAATTAAATATTGTTTCAAGTTATTAAATTCAGTGCGGTATTCATATTTCGCAAGATATACCGTATTTCACCTAATATTCGAATCATGCAACGTTTACACTAGTCAGGAATCTCTTATTAATGCTCGAGAATTTTGAGGGGTGGAGAACACTCAGTAAACGCAAAGAACTCAACATGCCATATCTTTTCACTATGCACATCAACCACCT
>JAQFYU010001191.1:0-16023 GCA_034694905.1 Ceratophysella granulata | reverse complement strand
TTTGCAATAGTTGAATTTTTTTTGTGAGAATGGCCTAACCTTATAAGGCAGGAAATTGCCGTTGTCAAGACACCTTGGCCAATAAATTGTTATTGTATGAGAGCTAGATACTGTAGATATACGATTCACAGCAATCCGTCGTTTTATGGAATGATGAATCCACTCAAGATTGTCTACGCGTTTGTTGCCTGCAAGTTGGACAAAAAAGACATTTAAAAAACGAGAAGAACCCGGTTCTCCACAACTAACTTTCTTCTTAAAATCAAAAATTCAGATTTTGTCCAAATGACTTTCACCCTAACTGACCGTCTAGGTCCGATTCATTGGGATTTGGGATCTATGCTACTGGGCCGACTGAGTTCCCACTGAGAAAAGGTTTGGAGAGTGGGCAAGAGCGTGGAGAAAGTGGAGGAGCGTGGAGAAGGGCTCTGAGAAGCCAAAGGAAAGCGGAAAATCGATGAAGGCGAACCGAGGCCCAGTCAGAGATCTGTAGCTCGGCTGGAGCCAAAAAAAAAACCGCCTTGTCCTCCTCCAGCCAGAACCCAAGTCCCAGGTTTAACAGACCTAATAAGTCCAGAAAGTGGGGATGATGGGGAGATGGGGAGAAAGCCCTGGCCTCGTCCCCCCCTGGGACCCTTCAACAGATGATTCTCTCCTCTTGACCCAAATGACCATTCGGAATAATAGGTTTGGAGAGGAAGAAAGAAGGAGGAAGCAAGGCTTCGCTTTATGACGAAGGGATGACAATTTCATTTGGACGATAAAAGGAAGAAGATCCAGTCCAGTACTCATTGTGTTGTATTGTCGTTTGGCCCAGAACCCAAGAACCCCTTCTCTCTCTTCATAATCCTTTATGTTCTCTCTCCGCTCAAACGGACTTTTATTCACATCAAGCAAGAGGAACAAAAAAAAAGTGCTGAGTAGAAAATACGCCGAGTTTGAGTTGAAGAAGAAGAAAAAAGGCTGTCTGAAGAACCCGCATCTTTTTTTTTATGCCATTTTTTTATATTTTTTACACACATCCGAATTGGGAATGTGATCTACAGAGAGAAAGTAGAAGAATGCAAACTAAGTGAAGAGAGAAGGAAAATATTGATTGTCAAATTGAGTGAGATTGGTGCATGACGTGTGTGGAAGCGGGAGTTTGGGAAGGCTTCCTTGTTCAAATAGTGGAAACCGTTTATTATTATTTTCCTTTTGAAGCCCGGAGGAGTCTCGAGTTTTAGTGGGCTGTAGCCATTGTACTTTCACTCTTCTGTAGAAGAGATCATAAAAGAGGCTGGAGAGAAACAGAGCTTCTCTTCCGATTCAATCCTTCATCTACACAAGTTATAAGTTTATGGGCTGTGTCAATAGGTTCGGGATTGGGACCAAGGAGTCGTTGAGATAATCAGACGGATTCTTTTTTGGGGGGGGGGGGGGAGAACACCATGCCCTTACAATGTTGTCTTTTTCTTTCATAGGACTCACAATCACAATAAAAGAAGAGGATGGGACTCGGGACCGGAACAGAGGTTCAATCGATACAAGAAGAACAAGACGGGAGATCCTCAGAGACTCATCTCAGGACCAAATTCACAACACTTACTTCCCTACCCGCCTCCTCCGCCTCCAAGGCTCTGCTGAGGTGAGAGCACGTTCTTATGCGGCCTTTCTCATTTCCCATCTCACCAAACCTTAATTAGGACTTCGGCTCAGGTTCAGAACGGAGGATCTGGTTGGACCGGTAGTCGGTACTTGGCCCCGGGTTTGGACTTCCAAGGGATTTTCAAGTTTCAAGCCTTTGTTTGTTTTAGTAGGTTGATTTAATGATCCAGAATCCGATTTCATAGTGTTTGCAGACAGGTTTAGTCTGTCAAACAGTTACTGGACCACACGGCTGAAAACCAAAACATGAAATTGACAGGTTAGCTTGCCTATACGCTTCCTTTGTCCCATATGGATTAAAGGTTGTATGTTTCATGGTTCGGTGAAATACATGTATGTGCATATTTTGAAAATCCCGGTTTTTAAATACTTTAAATACATTGTTCGCTAGGATTGATGTGTTTTAATAGTGCACATCACACATGCTTATTCATAACTCGTAATTTAGCTAGATTTAGCAGAAGTAAATTTTTGAACATTTTTCTGGAATGATTCACATGAGAAGCATAGGAAGTCTGTTTTGGAAATCTTGGTGCATCCAAACCGTATTGTTCCAACTACCAAACTTTTTCAGTAGATACTCGTACAACCAAAGCACTTCAAAATATAACATTCTAAAAATTAAGACATTCTTTTACATCGAATCTCAATTTGCACCTTTGTGATTCGTAGTTTGAAACCAGGTATTTAAAATATTTCTGACATTTTTTATGTGAGTTGGAATTTGTAATTTGTAATATGAAGCCTCGATATTTGAACATTTAGGAATTGATATTGAATCCGCGAAAAAACGCTCGACTTGAGCATGCATATTGTCGATCCATGGAATTCTATAGAGTTAAGGCTAGAAGAGCCCACAAGTTAAAATGCTCATGTGGTCAACGGAAGAACGTTGAATTTATTGGTCCTCCAGAACTTTCTCCGATTTCTTACCAGGTGTTTGCAATGTGCATTATATTTAGAAGCGAGTGGCCGGTGTAGTCCCAAAACTGCTGTTTCAGTAGAATTCAAGGAGTTACAACTTTGACATTATACTTTAAAAACAGGTGCTTATGCTTAAGACTAAGTCACAGCTAAAACTTGAATTGGCCAAAGAATGATTTACTACAGTCAAAACACAAGTTAGACCTCACACGCGGGACAAATGTTAGGTTTTCATGACAATCCAAATCAAACTATTCGCCATAAATACTTGAGCCTACTGCAAAACTATGCAATTTTCAGGCACAGGAAATCTAGTTTCAAACTTCTTGCAACTAGGCTCCTATTCTGATGAAATTTTTTAAACTCTCCGAGTACGCTGGAGAAGGTTTCTAATTAAGCTTGTGTATCGGAATGCGGAGAGGCTGAGTAAATTAGACGGGTGGAGGGCGTAGTAAACAAAGAGGGGCTCGTCTTGCAGTGCTCTAATGGTAATGTCGGTCATAAATTGTTCCGAATAGTTTTTCTCACTCAGTAAAGAGATAAGTTAGTACTTGTCATGAAGTCGTGGAAGGGAGGCTGAGGGGAGATTAAGACACCAGGGACGGTTTTCCCGGCTAACAGAGACAAAGTTTCACGTCCACCAGATCCCCATGTCATGTCCCGCTACACGACCCATTACTATGGACCTAATGTGAACTAACGAGAACCGCATTTGTAGCCCGTCTTCAACTCCTCTAGCTTTTCCCCTGTGTCTTCAAATAGAAAACGACATAAGACATGTTCTGCCATTTAAGCTCAACGGAAATCTTGGAAATTCTGAGAAAAAGTCACGTGACATGTGAGCATCAGCCAAATACTTGGAGGAACGAATTTTATGTGCGTTTAAAACCCGAATTATGGCATGGCTCATCCAGTACTTGTAACATAGAGCATGCAAAGAAACGGCATTTGACAGTAAATTCTAAATATTTAAAAAGTGGTGAAATTGAGAAAAGTGAAGAATTATATTCCGGACTTTGACAGTATGACAAACTGGAAAGAGGAAAGTAAGTCATCCTTTTGCCTCGCCGACATTGAGGGAATGGATTTTGAAAGGGTTCTCAAACGCAGTACAGTTTGAATTCAAAGGACTACCGCAAACCACAGTATACTTTCCATTATACACACTAGCTAGCCCAAGCTTTCATGGGAGAGGAAGGACGGAATCAGGACAGAGATAACATAGACGTTTCATTTTTTGCCAGAGAAACAGGATCTGGAGATATGGGCATTCCGTGCCTACACTTTAATATAAAATGAGCTTTCTCTCTCTCCGGCCTGAACCCCTGCATCAGTTATATTTGATCTTTTCACGTCATGTTTTGTCATGAAACCGAACCGCCCAGATTGATTGGTACATGCGGGGGAAGATCAACCGAGGAAGTCTCCTATTGAATCTAATGCGACTAAAAAATCTCATCATGCACATGCTTGGTCAGGATCCACTCCGACGACGACTCATCCACGTATTTCTTGGAGCTAACACGTGGAAGTGGCAATTTTACAAACTAGACAGCTACTTTGTAAAATCGAAAATCCTTTTGGAAAATAAATGTTCGTAATGCATGCATACTTTCACGGAGATTTTCTATAATAATTTGCAAAATATTTGTGCATTTTGAATACTCTTACATGGTTATTTTCTGAAATTAGTTTGCATTGCCGTACATTTGACATGCTTACATGGCTAGCTGAAAAATTGTATTCGTGAATGAAACTAGTTGCCCAATTTAGTCACAACAAATTTGTGTATTTGCTTTATTGCTGAATTACAATAGGAGAAGCGTTGTACGGTACGTACAAACATCTGTTTTACACCTTAAGTTAATTTTTTTTGAAGAACTTGGATATCAATTTGAAAATTTTAATTTCAAAAACCCATTTAAAATGTACCACTACGTTGTTTTTATTGTATTTCAGTAGAGCCACTTCAGTAATTTATTGTTTGTCGTGTCCTGGCGAGGATACCAGCAGGTCTCGTCATTCGGCGTAACCATTATTTGTGTACGAGGGTTGTCCCATTGAAAATGCTCATAAGTCAGATGTGAGTAGATGAGTTGAACTGAAATTTTCACCTCAGATGGAAGCATATGAGTGAAATAAAAATGAACAGTTTGAAAAACCCTCGTATTCTAAATATACATATGGAATCACTGAAACCTTTGCGACATCTGAATAAAGGACAATACAATACAACGCAATACAGCCATATATTATGCAAATGTACGGCTAATTTAGCAAGATTGAACTTATTTTACAAATTTGCATTTTGGAAAACACCCGCCTTTTTCGAAAAATGGTTCAATTGTCCATACTAGCTCCAACAGAAATATTGAGCATTACCTAGCTCTAGCAATACGTAGTGAAAGCATTCACTTTCTCCTCGCTCTAAAATTCCTATTCTCACCACGGAAATATGCAAAAAATGAAGATACCCAACCTCCTAAGAATGAACAAAGAATATAATGACCTTATACAAGTCTTAGCAAAAGAAGGCCACTGGACTTAGTGAGGTTTCTGTGGAAATTTCACCATATTTCTACCTCTACCAGAACAAAGAGCATAAAGATTTGAAACGAATGCCAGTACTGAGTGTTTGAAATCCCAGCATGGCCCACATCAGAATCCATTCTACCGCAATTTCCCTCCCAAAGGAATAGGAAGAAGTCAATGAGTCGGAAAGAATGCGGAAGGGTAGGAAAGTGGTGAGAGTTGATTTAATTGTCATAACTTGAGAGTGGAGGAGTAGTAAAGTGATTAGGATTAAAGAAGGGAAGGAGTAGTCCCAAGCCTGTTCTGGTGCTTGAATAATTTAGTGATTCGAAGCATGCACGCCTACCCTGTAGCTCAATTGAATTGAACGTGGCTGACCCATTTGAATGGAACCGAGTACTTTCTCCACTCTACTTTCACTCTGTCTCCCTCTTCTGCCTCCGTCTGAATGGACCAAGCCCGAACTTGTCTTTCGTTTGGCATGACTGAGTGAGAAGAAGTTGTGCGAGAGTTCAATTGAAGTGGAGGATGGGGAGAGATGGGCAGGGAGGTTCGGGATGTCTTCTGAATGTATCTTATGGAATCCAGAGGCCCATCACATGTTTCAGCACTGTCAGACAAACCGTCATTTCATTGACTAACGTAGTTCTTCCCTCCAGATTTGCTTACTCCTCCTGTCGACAGAGCCTAAGTCTTCCAGCCCACCCCAAGTCCCCATGAATAAATCAAGGAGGAAAAGGAGAAGGAATTCGAGGACCGAAAGCGAAGTAGAAGTAGAAGTAGCTAGTTGTACAAGAACAGAGTTCAAGACTCCCACTTCTTCACTTTCCCCTTCTTTCTGTCCAGAAGAGAAGAGACTCAAAGGACCCAGACTTGTTCCTATCAAGAGCAGATTTCTTCGTACTCACCAAACCTCCACTGTCCAGGTCAGGGTCGGGGCCAGGGAGAGGGTATGTGGGCACAAGGGCTCAAACTGTCTCAAATATAGGCAAGGTATTCCAGGCCAGATTTTGCAGTCGTGAATCCCGAATTACAGAATTTAATTAACGGAACTGAAAAATAGATTACCCTATAATCAATATCCAGAACTAGCTGACCCATTTGTCACTGATGCGTACCTATGTTTCGAATTTGTCAAAGAACGCGTAATTAATCGGACTAAAATCGGCAGTGTTGTGCTGGATGAAGTCATCTCTATCACATCCTATCACCATGGCGTTAAGGTCCGTTATAATTTCAATTTAAGAATTTTCATTTCAATAGAATTGCCCATTTAGCATTGCATTATATTGCTAGGACAGCCTAGCCGCTGCTATTTGTAACGAATCTGAGCATCATCAAAAAAATTTTGTCTTTGGCATCCAGAATTAGAGAAATTGAATTGTGTAGGATTGCGTTGCCAGGGCATTGGTCACTGGTAGTCGTGTTGATAAAAGTTGTTGTGTGACAGACAGAACACAGAATATAGAATACATATAGATTATCGAAAATAGATACTAGGACGGCAAAAATATTTACTATTGCTAATCCCAACTGGTAAAAACTGATGCATTCGTAAAAAGCAAATGAGATTTTGAATTAAGCAGAAGCTTAACTCCGCAAAATTTTGAGTTTCTTGCCTGCAACTTCTGTTATAAAGTATAATTTTATTTACTGTTGATAAACGGACTTTTGCCGTGCTGCTTTCACCTGTTACTTCGACGAAGATCTTTAAATGTTTTCAAGTTGACTTTTAGCAGGTGTAAAGTAGATATTGATGGAATTTAGGGACTTTGCAGTTCCAGAACAGCTAATGAAGTATATTTATACAGTTTGGATACTCAAAGTTTTAATACTTAAATTTTGCATATTTGGAATTAAGAGAAAACCGAATAGGCGCTGATCACAATGAATTTTCGGTTCCAGGTCCTGCAATTGAAGATATAAAATCAAGGTATTATATCTATTAAAATTTTAAAGCTAAACCTAGATGAGCCTGTTGAGCGTGTGTCCGACCCTGCACGCCTGGTGAGTGAGACAGGAGAGAAGGAAGCAAATATCCCATTTTTATCCGCTCCTTTCCATTTGCCATGAATTATTGTGGAAGCTGTAAAATACACTTGTCTCATCTCTCCTTTATCTTTCTCTCTCCGCTGCTTCCTCCGCTCGCCGTCTGTCTCACCGCTTCCGAGCTGAGCTGACCAACTGGTTCACAACTCGGCTCCGCGCCCTCCTCCACCTCTCCGTCTGACACTGGACGACAGTTCATTTCAAAATTATTGGGAACACCCTCTTCACACTCACTCCCTCCCTCCACGTAATTACAGGGTTCGAGGTCCAGACACTTCCACGTCTCTCTCCACTCCGAACCTCTGCGACAGCTACACCGTTCTTTTCCTTCTGAAGACACAAAAAATATGCGAATTGAGCAGAAATTCCAAACGTTGGCAGCTCTGGGCCATCTATCTCTTCACATTTCTCTATCCAAATGGACTTGAAATTAAAGTTGAGTGCTTTCAATCTCAGTCGAAATTTTAACAAGCCCTTGAACGACACATACGTATCATGCAACTCCGTGAATATGGCCGATGACTGACCATTTGTCACATTGGTTTACATATTTAACAAATACAGAAATGTCACAGGAAATCTTGACTAGCTGAAGAGACTGAATGTTGCATTTTGTCTGGTAAAAGTCTGAAAAATCCAAACTCTTCTTTAAGTTTGCAAGTTGAAGCCGTAATAGTTGAACTTTACAAGTATAAGCTCCGCGTATGACAATATTCGTAACTCGTAAGCATAGGTTTTGATCGGCTTCTCAGCACCCTCCCAAGATCCAACCTCAACTCAGTTTGTATGGCTAATTGAGTCTGAAATTCCAAATTTACTTGCCAACAGGTGTACAGGGTGAGCTAATGATAATGTGCTAGAGCTTAGAGCTGAAGAATTTATCCTAGCAGGCCTATCTTATGAATCAAACTGCATCCTAGTTGAAATACAAATTGTAAGATGATGTTCTGAGATTTTGAAACTTGGAAGCCGGATTTACATTTTGCGATTTTACTTTATATTTGCAACATTATATATTAAGTTCAAACGTACCAATTTCTCGACCGTGGCCTCCAAGAAGTCACCAATTCGAAGTGCCAAGCGTTCCGTAACAATATTTCTAATTTCAATTAAACGAAAAAATACTAGAAAAATGATTTGAATGGATTTCCAATAAAACTATTCACACTAAGATCAAACTAATATATTTTTCTCGGTATGAGCTCAAAAGATACAAACAATCTCCATCCTCCAACTCACCCTGCACAAATGAACACCGTGCTTTGCCGATGTGTTTTGGTACGCGAGTGCCCTTCCCTCCTTGCTGCCCTTAGTAAAGTGCGTTGCACTAGCGGTTGCAGTGGATATAACTCAAAACACTCACCCCTCCACTTAAACACATCAGGAGGGTCATAATCGCCATTAATTCTCGACCCGCCAACACCCCCCACGCCTCAATGCAGGAGAGCCAATGCCGACACAGCAGCTGCACCCAGCAGGAGTCAGCGCTAACGTGAACAGAAGTGAGCAATAACCAATTTGCATTCTATTTCGGTTAGGCCTGAGATTTAGCGTCGTAGAAATAAGCTATAAAGCTACATGGATATAAGCAGGTCTAGAATATGCGGCGAAAACTTGTTATTCAGCGGTCAATTTATTCATCATCATTTTGGTAAATTTAGCGATGAAAATCATACTTATTTTCGGTTAGACTAAAGTATTGCCAATAATTCTAAGTTTCAATCAATAATTTTTTTGCAATTTAGTAAATTGTTGGAATGATTGAGCGTCTGCTGTGATTCGGTGAGTCCCTTCCGGTCTAGACCTTGGGGAATCTATTTTTTTGTTTAGTCCTTTGGAGATTTTCCGGCTGGGTCTGAATGGGAATGGACAGACTGGACTTAGTCGTGGAGGGATTGGGGATTGAGAGGATATCGTTTTCTTTCACTGGAGCTTCTTCTGCTGGACCGAGTGGAGATAGAGACGAGGAGGGTAGAGTCGGTGGAAGATAAGAAGGAGAAATCCCTCTCCTGCCAGTCGATGGCAGAGAGCCAATGGGAAAAGATGAGAGGGTTTTCCTCATCATAAATAATTTTTCTTCATATTATATATTTCTTAAGATGGGGAATGGGCTATAGAGAGCTGAGGGGGAGGCAGACAGGCTTGGATGGGCTGAAGGCTCTCTTCTACTCAGAAAAGAATCTTTTTTTCTCTCCCGTTCTAAATGCCTCATAACTTCCGGGTAACGGAGAAACCAAATAATGATCTTCAGCCAGCCCCATTCCTTCCTCATTTACACGGACGGAGATGCGGTGGTGGTGGTGGTGGATGGAGGAGCTGCTGGGTCCAAGCACAACTCCAGATAAGTGTTTATGAGATATGTAATCGAGTCACGTGGAAGGCCTGGGCCTCGTCCCTCCCGCTCTTCCAATTCATAAATAACTAAGTCGTTCAGAAGAAGATTATATCGGATCTTCCGACCAAGAAGAGGAGCATCAAAAGGGAAAAAAAGCCAATGGACCCACGTTTACCATTGTCATTTTCAATGGTCTTGTTGAGATTCAAGATTAGTCTCTGGTTTATTTGAGCATATTGTACTTGGAGAAAAGAGATATGTCGGATAGGACCTGAACTATTGAGCACAACCGTTTAAACAACCATCAGAACATCCAAGCTCAGATTCCGCAGATACTCCTGTTCAAAGAGGCTTAGTATTAGATTCAGTGCAAAAATAGTCGTTTTTCCCCTCAAAATAAATTCGTATCTTAGCGTACTCGGCCAAAAATTTGATTCTTACTGTAAAATACCGTATTCGACTATAACTAACTTTCACCGCAAGTAAATACGATTCTCACTGCAAAATTGGATAATTGATCATACGATAGATAACTTTCACTACAACTAAATTCGATTTTGACGTTTAGAAGAACATATTTCACATTCACCGCAAAAAATCTGAGTCGCAAGAAGTGATAGCTTAAGTGATCCTAACTAGCTTTCACCGCAAAAAATTAGATTAATTCTAACTACAAAATAAATTAGCTGACCAAAGCTAACTTTCACCGCCAAAAAACCTGATTCGCTAGATGAGATGTAGCTTAGATTGGTTAGATAGGGATAACTAAATTTCGCCGCACATAAACCCGATTTAAACGTCATAGAAGACCGTATCTAACTTTCACCGCAAATATATTCAATTCAAATGTCAGAGCAATTTAGAAGGTCATTGCTAACTTTCCCCGCTAATGAATCTAATTCTCACTGCAAAATAGCTTATTTATTTGGCCTAAACTAGCTAATATAAACTACTCAAAAATCAAAATATCTTAGGTGGCCATAACTAACTTTCATCACGAATAAATCCGATTCACACCGCAAAATAACTAACCTTTACTACAAAATTACTTGGTTTCATCGCCAAATGACTAGCTTAAATGCTATTTAAATTAGATTACGTAAGAAGCTTTTATAATTGTGCGATTAGGTTAAGGTTCAGCCTGTGGTCATGTTCACAACCCATTACAGCCAATGAGGATACGTGTCGTATACCCAGGTCTGGAATTCGCGGAGAAAATTTGCGCTGACCTATTCTTAAGTTATGGTCAATTTTGAATTTTTGGTGATAGTCACATTTATTTGTGGTGAAACTAAATCACAGCCAATTCGAAAGGCATTGACGGCACAAATGGTGTAGAGGCTGAAAAAGAGGCCATTTTGAGTTTAGAGCACCCTAATCGTCAGCTAATCGAATCTCTGGCTCTCTGGATTTGTTGTGTAAGAATGGGCTGTAGCGTGGTCCATGCTTGGACACATTCTGAACCTCTTTGCGGGCAAGAGACGTCAAAATCTGTTTCACCCATACCGCGTCCAGTGAATGAGTGATTAAGGGTCAAAGTAAACTTTGTACTAGTCTCCTTCCTCACCGAGTCCTGAGCATGCGATGGCTGTTGTTGATGGTCATCTGAACATAATATCATTATGGAGAAAGGAGCGGGAAGTGGAACTAGGCAATTCATCAAACTGTCGGGTCCGCCTCTCTCTGGCCATAGATCCGTGCTAGGGTAATAAGGTTGACGAGAGCTCAGTTCCACGCCGAGTCCGAACTCACTACATACAGAACATACTCACTCCTCTATGGCCTCAAGTCCCTTTTCCCAGCCAGAAAGTAACTTTTATTGCCAAACTTGATCCTGTAGCTCGGGATACTTCCCTCCTCTTTCCCAAGAGTTAATTAAGCGTGTAAAAGGATAGAGAGGAATAATTTTATTTTGTTTATGGTTTAGTAGGCAATAAGTCTTAACTTTCAGAAGGAGTGGAAGATAAATGAATCCAAGCTCCCTCACACCCAAAATGTGGAGCTCAAATCATAAAAGTACCTACTTGGAATGGGGGAGGTTGGGCAGAGAACTTTCTCCTGGGACTCAGTCATTAGTCCTTGAAACGCACAGAGTGGGAATGATAGGTTCTCAGTGACAGGTGGACACTTTCATAATTGGGAATGACATTGGGCAGGCTGCTACTCGTACTCTGGATCAAATTCCATGTCAACTCAAATGGAGGCACAAAGGCAATCTGGCCGAGCCTTTCAAGGACTGGGTTTTTGGAACTCGATCTAGAACGTTTTGAAAAAAAAGCTTTTGACAGTAAATAATTCAGTTTGTTTTGTTTTCTTCCTGACTGTTTTGATCATATGGCAGTGGGCCAGATTCAGGTCATGCATCTTACATTTGTGTGAGCAATGTTGACTATTCCAGAATATTCTAATGCCTGTTGATTAACTAATGCTATTGTAGCTTGCGGTGAATTTACATAGTGCGCAATCCTACTGAATTATGCAAATACGTATTCATCTGTTAATTGTACCATGTTCTTTTAATTATTCAGCCTTCGGTCAAGTTTCTCCAATGTTAATCTCGGCTGTAGAACTGTGCAGTGTTTTCGAATGAACTGACACGTTCTTGGCCTATGGCACTACTGGAACAACAATATTTACAGGACGAATTGCAAATACGTATATGGTTACTGGAGCGGAGACTTCTCGGTGGGAACAAATTATATTTTAGAATGCTTGTCCATCCAGCACAGAAAATCAATTCAACTTTTTGGATCAATCGGCTGATCGATTGTGTGAAAGGAATCAAGTCAGTTTTATGTTTCGAGATTCGTCAAGTCGATGGATTTGTAGTTGCATTGAATTTAAACTGGTTGATGTGTCAACATTGCAGAATATTGCAGAATACGAGAATCATGACATTAATGTGTGACGCTTTTTGATAAATGATATCTCTTCTGGTAAGGATGAATGAGTTGGACAAAGAATTTCAACGAGGGTAAAGTAATAAGTAAATTTACTTTGTATAAAAAACTAGACAAAAAATATTCATGTAGACATTTTTGTGTTACAATTTTAGTCGAAACCATCGTTTTGTCACTTTTCAGAGCAATTTTTTTTTACTCTTTCAGGTAAAAATTTTGTCTCTCACTTTTCTTTTGCAATATAGTATTTGATAATGCTTAATACTTACCTAACTCTTTTAATATTTTTAATGTTCTCGAATTGAACAGACTATGTTACAGTCATGTTTGTTTTAGAGGATTTTAAATTCGTAGATCTCAGGAAAACCATTTTTACAGAATTCATATAGCAAACTCTCCAACCTAAAATAGTAGAGCCATCGTTGTCGGTTGAGAAATGGGATAGCGTCACTTTCACAGCACCGTAAAAGCGGCATGATTACACGCGCTTGTGCAAAACTACGAGAGAAGACCCGAGGTTTATATCATGCCGCCTATACGGCACTGCGAAGGTGACGCTTTCCCATTTCTAAACCGACAACGATGGCTCTAATTTTTTTGGATAGAGAGTATATTTTTTGTTCGAAACAAATTTGGATATCCCAAACTGCTCAAAATTAGAAAGAATTGACGGAAATATAGAACCAAAGATCTTGAATTTTTAAAAAGGGAACTTCTCGATTAAAATTCTAGTAAAAACTGTATTGATGAAATGTAAATTAGAAATTAGCTTTACGTTAATCTAACGGTAGCTGAATTTTTAGTTCAATGCATAAATTTACCGCACAAATGGTTCATCTTTACCATAGGTATCATTTAACAAACAACGGCGCGGATAAATGGTAAGACCCTCAATTTCTTTTATACATTTCCTTATGGATTCGTACTTTGGCACGAAATGTGAAATATTAATGGAAATAAAAAGTGTTAAGACGGCGACTTCAGTGCCCATTAGTCCTTTGCCATTGACTGTCAATTCTTCTGAACCTGAGCAGAACACTTTTAAGAAAGTGTAATCTTTCTTATCAACTTAGTCGGATTTGAGTCTGAAAGAAGTTCAAAAGCTTTTAGTGAGTAGGTGGAATCAATGTACGGATTTTGAGCCTGGCGGAAGAACCGACTCACTCCTCGTTCCTAAGATCCGAAGCAGAATTTAATTGGAGAGTTTTAAGTTTGTGTTTCCTATTTGTTCTGCTGCTAAGCCATGTTGTTCCGAGTGCTGAGTGGATGAGACCCGTCGTCGTCGTCTGGTCCCAATGTAAATGTCAAGCTTATTGGGACCATAGTATAGTCGGAACTAAGTAGTTCTCTTTACCTAGTCTCTTCTCCTCCAATAAGGAGTTCTTTGAGATGGGCGAGTGATTTTTTGTAATACGGAATTGAGGTCCTCGGATATTCCAAAGTAACAAAGTCTTCAGTCTTGGCTCTTGAAGCGAGGAGGGCACGGGGCTCTTGACAAAATTAAAGTTGGGAAAAAAGGAGAAGAGAGAGAATAGAAATTAGAAGGAAAAAGTTAATCAAGCCAAAGCTGAGAGAGCATGACTTGTTTGCTCGTGAATAATCGTCATCACGTAATCAAGAAAAACTGGAGGAAGAGAGAAGAGAGAGTCAGAGTAGTTCATGTAGAAACCGGAGCTCTGGTTCAACTGCCACCAACTCCACTTTTTTTTAAATACGAAAAACTTTCTTTTAATTCCTTCTCTGGATCAAGGCTAGGTTCTTAGGTATCGGAAAAGAGACTCCTTCTAGGTGGACAAAAATGTTCTTCGGAATTTCGACAAAGTGGACCTTTACTGGATTTTATGAGAGGGTAGACGTATGACGACATTTTGGTGGGGACAATTGGGCAGATTTATTAAGCATGCTTTCACGGTGTTGCATTAAGTTTAGCTCGATTACATATGTGATGCTAATTTAGTAGAGGTGCAATACATAGCTATGAATCCGCTATTGTATAGTGTTGGAATAGCAAGGTAGGATTTTACTTCAGCAAAAGCAAATAATGGAACATATTAGCAGTATATACTAGCACAAACATTCATATCACGAAATCAATGAATTTTACCTTACATATCCTAACCTAACCCAACTTAATACAATTTATAAACACTTTTCCCTGCACAACTGTCCCCCAACCACAACTTGGAGATTTGAAAACGTGTCGTATTGAAAAATAGTATAACCAATTAAAGGTTCTGCATCTTGTCGTTTTTTAAATTGATTTGGTTAAATATGATTTCAGAGATTTTTCAAAAATATTGCAAAAAGTCGCACTGAGTTGTCAAATTGGAATAATAGGAATGGCAACAGCGATAGTCTGCTTAAAACTTAACAGAAGAGGCCAACTTAACGCTACGTACTTTTTACAAATGCTTAATGCAGTTTATTTTTAAGAAATCATGAATAGGAAGGGTTGTTCATCTGCATTTCCAAGAACTGAAGAAATTCCAAAGCTCACTTAATCGGTTATGTTTTCAATAAAACATAGTACATAGTTACAGGGTGCTCAATTCACGTGTATGGCTGCAGACTTATTCAAATATACATAGGCGAAATAGTTTAGCTTTCCACCTTGTGTAGTTTTCTCAACATGTTTTACTCTCTATGAATGTATAGTAGAGAAACATAAGTGGCAATGACTTCAACCATATACTTAAATGTTAGATTTTTCAATAGTCTGATTGAACAACGTTTTGTACCATTAAAAAGTGTAAATCATGAAAATGTGTAAGAAATTGCACACCGCTTAGACTTAACGCATAGTGGTTCCGAAGGGCTAAAAAAAGTTTTTTTTTACTCATATCGCTACAAAAGCAAAATACTAAATTTTAAGTTTCAAATATGAATTTATGTTATCTTAATGAAAACCGAACTGTTTTAAATCAATCAAAAACATAATTTTTTAAAATGGCCGATACGTATCCAATCTTATTCCTGTCTAAAGAGCAAAGTTAAAAACGGACGCTAGAATTGACTAGATGTATTCGAACAAACTGGAATACAGATATGCTTTCAGGCTGTTGTGCCAGGAAATGTTAGAAACTTGAAACCTAACCTTGAGCATGATGTTCCACTGCGCCGAGTGGAATGCAAAGGCGGTGCAGAGGTGGAACTGAGGATAATTCTTGTCATATTTGCTTCTCCTATTCTTTAGATCTTCACAATTTCCTGAGTCATTTCAAGAAGAGTGTCGTCAATGACAATGGGATTGTTTCGTTTTGACTTGTGATGAGAAATGATGTTTTTCATCTCTCCCCGATCACTTCGGTTTCCAATCCATCTTCTGAGAAAGCAGAACCAAAATAACTTCCTGTCATCCGATTCACCGACAACAGGTCGGATATATACCATCTGTAAAATATATTTAATACAATGAAATCACAACTTTGTTATAACTTCATTGGCCACTAGTTATAAATACAAATTTACGAAACATTTGAGATTGTACATGTTGCGCCAATTGAATTTTAAAATGACCATTATTTTTGTTTAACCATAAAACAGATAAATCTGTCCTTATGGACGATATACGCCATCCGCCTCTGGCCTCATTCTTAATTATTAGCTCAAAATTAATTGTGAGTCACCAGTTGAGCA
>JAQFYU010001190.1:0-16029 GCA_034694905.1 Ceratophysella granulata | reverse complement strand
TCTCGTCTCGTCTCGTCTCGTCTCCAGTTTGACGCTTGACGTTGACGCATCTTCAAATCTGCATAAGAACCTGATGCAAGTCTCAGAACAAATTAGAATTTCGTGGCTCGTTTTGAATTTGCATTAGTCTGCATGACGCATAATTTGCTCAGCAGACAGCTTAGCTAGTATAATCCGGACTGAGGAGTTTTCCATATTAAAAACCAGATTGGAACTAGGAAGGACAGAATATTAATTTTTGCATTAAGCCTTACTTTTCCTTCCACTTTTGGGTGAGTGTGGCTGATGGATGCTCGTCATTAATTAGGACCTACTCAATGGAGACATTCGAGCTGGAGTGTCTCAAGTTTCTCATTTGACACTGACACCAGGAGAGCGGGATCCGTTCCTAGCCTAATTGACTCAGCTAGAGCCTCGCTTCAGTTAATGGAGAGACTGTGTGGGTGATGATGATGAGGTTCTCCTGGAATATCAAGCAGTGAAGATGGAACTGCCTGGATACTACTGGGAAGGTGTCGTCTCAACATCATTTACCCATTAGAATCCTTGACATGATGCGAAATGTAGATCCTCATCTTTGTCACACTCCCGAATTATCGTTCCTATGTCACTTCCCTCCCGTTATGCCGCTTCTCGATATGACTTAAACAAAATTCATAGTCATTGACTGGAACTGACAGATATAAAAAAAATCCATATCCAAAAATAAAATGGCATAAAATAAGTAGGTAAATTGTGAATTTCCTTAGAAATTGAGCTGAACACTAAACAAATACAAATTCGATCATTGAAGGGACGGATTATTCATTTATCAAAGTTTCTGCTATTGTAAATAACGAATTATTGAATTTGTAGCACAGTAAACCAATTGCGTATGCAGAATATAGCAAAATGTTGCATGTTAGGTTAGGTTATAGTTTTTTGCAATAAGAAAAACGGAAGTTTTTACTGGGCGTTGCTACCGTGCAGCAGCATTCTTAGTATTGCCTTGTCATTTCATTGGCGGTTTCCATATTTGCATGTCTGTGAATCTTACCTATATTTTCTCCTAAGGATTTTGCAGTCTATTTACATTTATCTATTTATACTTTCTCCACAAGGTTCTAGGCATCTTGAGGGCTTTTTAAGCCAATTTTTAAAGGAACTTACAACTTAAAGTTACTGTTTATGGGTCCCAACTACTTTCTCCGCAAGCAAATTTAGTATTGATCATTTTCTGTCTGTTTTCAATGTTTTCAAAACTTTGCACAGACTTTTTTTGGTGGATTTTAAAATTGGTTTAACATAAGTCAAGTGAAATAAAATTGACTCCTACTACAAAATACTTTAGATCACCATAAACTATTTTTTTTGCAAAGTGATAATCTTTTATTTCTTTAAGTTTTGTGTTTTGTTAGGGTAAACGCTAGCAGAGGATTTTTGAAATTATGGCGTTACGTTGGGTTAGATTAGGTTTCGCCCTTCGGGCATGTATCTTACCCTAGAATTTTGAAAATGACCAATGCCCGAAAAGTTTCAAAAATTTGGAATAGTTCAAAATCAATTTAAATCTAACCTAACATTACCTAAACACATAATTTTGACATATCTTGGAATAGTTGAGTTTGCTAATTAAAACTCTCTGGGCTATCTTCTATCTTGCTCCAGGAATTCTGTTGGATATAAAACTTTTCAAGCCTAACCCAATTCCTGTTAAATTTGTTGTTCTTTAATTAAATAGATTAGTTAAATTTGAATAACATGCATGGCGACGCTAAAAAATTAAATTTCAGTATACTCCAACATTTTGGACTCTATGGTAACCTTTAAAGTTGGAAAGGCATAATCAAATGTGGAATTTGCGGAGAAATTTTGCGGTAGAATAAATTCTTAATTTAGACCAATTTGCGGTAAGAACCATCATATTTATTTGCGGTAGTACTAAATCCCAACCTTTAAAATGTGCATTGCAAGCAATACATTTTAAAATGTTGTCCATATGTCTCTGCCATACGTGTTTCACGAGTTGGGCTGAAAGCCCAAACCCAAACTCCATAATGAGAATCGACACAATGGGAATGGGCCAAGGAAGCTTCCTATGTGAAAGAAGTTCGAGTGAAAGGCCTGAGCTGAAAGTGTCTTGGTGAAAATCCTGCTGAGCCTCGAGTCGAGGGCTGAATTTGAGTCAACTAAACGTTGTTGAGCTTCTGGCTGAGAAGTTGAATTTGGGATATGGAGCCATGGACTCATTATCTGCTAAACATCAGGTCATGAAATCGGAAGTGGAGAGAGAAGGGGGAAGCCCCATCACTTCCCAAACTCGCATGCATTAATTTTGGTGTGGAATAATCAGAGGCACTTGGTTGGAGGAGTTCGGGTCCTTTTATTACATTCCACTTTCATTTCCATTCCAGTCCATCCATCCATATTAGATTGGAGGAGGGAGGGCAGGAGACGGAGTCGGAACATTCCAATTATCCCTCCACACTCTTCTCCACCAGCCTGATCAATAATTCTCTCTACACACAGTCTAATGAAGAGTTAGTTACAAGCTCTTAATGGCCTCAGCTCCCAGTAGCTGCCCATCTACAGTGTACAGTTTTTCAGCTGATGCTCATAATTATTGAGTCTGGAGAAATATGTCATTTTTGACAAGGATTCTGTCAGGTTTGCTTATGTGCACATGAATGAACGGACTATTGGGCAAAAACATTTTTTCGGATGCTCGCGTTAATTGTTACACTAATAATGCCTCAACGATTCGTAAAAAGCCGGTTGTGATTGTGATAACCAAATTTTATCATGCGAATTTGCATCTGTAGATTTTCATATATTAATATTGATGCATCCCTTCCGTACTCGTATTTTTGAATTATCGAGCAGATTTTTCCAATTTGACTTCAATTTTTGACGCTTTTAAAGGCTGTATTAGCTTTAAATTCAATTTTGTTGTAGGTTTCAGTTCATAACAAAATTTGCATTTTAGAAGTTTTAATTATTCACCGTTTGATTTTTGTTTGTTGTTCAAGAAATTTACACTTAATTACAAGTTGGCTACTAATTTTATGCGAAGCATTTAATTTTGTGTAATTCAAGTGAGTAATTTAAAAAAAAAAACACTGTTGATTTTTATGTTGCGGATTTTAGTTGCTTGCAAATACGATAGCAATACTGTTTTGCATATTTTAGTGCATTGTAAGTACGATAATAGCATTTTTTATGTTGTAGTGTATTGGAAATACGATATCGCATTTTTGCATGTATTGGTACATTGGAAATAAGCTGCAAGCATCTTTTGCATATTTTATTCCATTGCAAATACAGATACACAAAGCATTATTGTTTTGCATATTTTAGTGTATATTATTAATTATTAATATTAATAATAATATTAATATTAATAATTAATTATTAATATTAATATTATTAATAATTAATATTTAGTGTATATTATTATTTTTATTATTAATTATTTTTTTCAAACCCTATTTAAATTTATAGTCGAACCAGAAAATTGTCATAGAACCAGAGGAACAGAATACTCATTGTCAGGTTCCAACTTTCTAATCGTCCCAAATTATTTTCTCAATTCGTGCCTGGCACTACGAGCAAATTGCCCACATCTCCAATCTCACACAAACACTCCGTTCCAGCTGACGGAGACCAAAGCCCATTTTGAGAACTTTGGACTGGGGTGAGTTTGTTTCTGATCTCGAATCTGGAAGCTGATTTGGACTTGGAGTTGGTGTTGCTGGGCTCTGTTGGATCTGTGACGTTTAATGCGTCAGATATAATATTTCAGGAGTAAAGCCTCCTGGGGTTTGGAATCTCTCCCTTCCTTCCAAACGCAGTTGTATCGGAGCCAGTACAAGTGATTTGGAATGGACATGCAGCTTGTCAAGTTGAGAAAGTGATTATGCATGTGTGGGATACCAAATTCTAATCTCTCATCTGATATTCCCTGCCAGTCTTTCTGTTTCAAATTGGTAAATTTAGAATAAAGTGCAAGACTTGTGTTGGAGGTACTTAAAGTTTTTTATAAATTTCTAAGAGATAGTAGGAAGAGACTCATATGCACTAAAACCGGTCAAAGGTCAAATATGACTCAAAATATGCTACATAAACAGTTTGAATGCAAAAATACGAGATATAAATTTCGAAAACTAATTGAATTGTGTAAATTCTAGAGAGTCAATTTGTAAACTCATTAAAAACTTAGATCACCGCAAATTAATATGACGCGGGATTTTTTTGAAATTTCTAAACTAGATTCAACCAAGAATTACTAAAAACCGTGCGAAAATTTATGAATCGAAATCAATCACAATAGAAAATGCCTTCAAAAGATTCAACATATACAGTAAACACTCAAAATTCTGTTTATCAGCTTCGAAACAAACGCCAAAATTAGATAACCAACAAAATACGCAAATATGTACTACAATCTTTCATTACGATAATAGGCTAAAACAGAATACAGCCGCAGAAAAACAATTTTGCTTTGGAAATCCATTTTTAAAGATGAGGAGACTGTCTTTGGAATAGAAATTTCATTTTTTAATTCAATTTAAAAATAAATATGTATACATATAGCAGCCTTCAAAGTTGTTACATAATTATATATAACCCGTCAAAGAATAGATTTATACGATCCCAATTTTCAAATAATTCTTCTGAATCTTCTACATACACGATGTCTAGACAAACTCCAGGTTAAAACACAGAATCCAGTACATACGAGAGCGTCTCCTTGAGGCGAAGGGAGTGGTGAAAGTTGGGGGGAGAGGAAAGGCTTAATTTGAAGACTGTTGAGTAATGAGTAAGGAGTCAAGTTTTCCTTTCCTGGAGGTTGTTGTGGTAATAGTTCCGTCAGTGCGTGTCACCTGTCAAGACAGGCTGAGGAGAACCAGGAATTGAATCCAGACCAGACTGGGCTCATATGACTCATGAACATGAGAACTTAAAACCTCGTCTCGTGGCCAGAAACTTCCCCTGCCATCATTCTGTCAGACATCCTCCTCTCTCCTCTGAAGTCATGGAAATGAGAGGCGGGTGAGGCGAGAGTGAAAGTACGGGAGCTCAAGCCTCTCATCAGATCAATTGGTCTCATTTCCATAGTTTCAGACCAACCCATCTCGATAGTCCTGGACGATAGGGCTCAATGATCCGAACTCTTCCACGACAGTAGTTTATGTGTGTATATCATCTTTAATTTGAATTTTGGTAGCAATACTTATAGAAAAAAGTGGCGTTTTAATATTCCATGAGACTGCTGTATTGTAGAAGATACTTCATCGTAGATTGGATCACTGATTTCATGCACGCGTACACTGAAAAGAACAGAATTTAGTAGCTTTCGTTACGAAGTAAGTAGGTAATATTTTAAGTGGAGGGCAAATTGAAAGGAAGTTGAAATTATAGATCAAACTCACGAAATTAGTGGAAGTCTCTTGTTGTCGAATAATACACCCATAATTTATTTAGTTGTAAAAATAAAAATACAGAAAGTTTTCTTACGTTCGAGCACAGTGGCCTTGGATAAGGCTAGGAATTCTAAATGTATAGCTGCTTCTGCGAATATTATCTCGTGAACGCAAATATTACGTAAGGAAGTAGACTATGATGTCTCAATATAGTTGTGATTTTCATTAAGAGCTGAAAATTTGGTGGAAGAAGTTAACTTGCCAATTCCCCCCCCCCCCCTAAAATTTCTTCATCGTGTATTTTGATTGAATTGCTGTGGTTTTCAACAATGCTTTACGATCTACACGACTAACAGGCAAATCTGTTGCTAAAACGCAAAGATATTGCATGTTTTTGCATATTCTAGGCTTAGTTTACATATTGGCATATTATGCTGTTTTCTCTTAATTTTGATACATATTTTGAAGTTTTGGAACAGATTTTTGCACATTTAATAGTACTACATGTTTAGACATACTCTTGGGAGGCCAGTTTCCGATTGTATATACATTTTATTGAGAAATTTGCTCAAATTGTTAGTTTTTTTCAAAACTTTGTATTTAAATTTTAATACTTTTTACTGCTTGATTTTGATTTGATGTTTTCCAACTTTGTTTGACGCTTCTGCAACTTCTTTGAATGGATATTAAATCACACGTTTGACTTTACAAAATTCAATTAGCGTTTTTTTCATGTTAGCAGTGATTTTTTGACTATTACAGTGCATATGATGGGATTTTTGATGCACATGTCGTCATTTTGTATGCAAATAATGGCATTTTGATGCACGTTTCGACATTTTGATGCACATTTCGACATTTTGAGTGCATATAATGGCATTTTGGTGCACATTTCGACATTTTGCGTGCATATGCAATGCAATATGTACCACGGAACGCAGGTGTTTACCATTGTACATACCATGGTCCACGTTGGACTTTGGATTCCAAATTTCTTGCTGATGCTGTAAGTATAGGTTCTACCACACAAGAAGGCTTTTATGCTGACCAACTTTCCCAGTGAAACTTTGGGAGTGGCATAGTCCATCTGGAGTTGGAAAGAAACAAGTCATTAACACAGGTTTTCCTCTACCCGCCTGTAAGTTTCATTTGGGCGTCTTTTATTTTTCTCTGTGAAGATTCATTTGGGGAAGTGAAGTGGGTCGTGAGTCGTGAGTTGTGCAGGACTCATTTGAGGTCAGTCCAAGGCTGTAGTGCGGAAGGCTATACAAGTCTTTCGCTTTCTTCTGGCAGAAACTGTGGGGAGTGAAGTTGATTGGGACTTTTGATGGTGAAGAAAGCTGGAGAGCACTACACATCTAATCACCCAAACCATCTCTTTAATTAGTTCTCCCCACTCCTCAATTCCACTGCCCTCTTTCTACTTCAGACTAATTCATCCAGCTCCGTCCTCATTAAACGCTGGACGTGGACGCTGCAACTTACCCAACCTGTCCAAGAAATTTGTGGATTGGTTCTCGGTTCAGGCAGATTCTTTCAATTTTGCGTGAATAAGAAGCTTGTAAATTTGATGGAGTAGGTGTAATGTTGATTATGTTTAAATTGTAATGAAGATAGGTAGCTTAATTCTCTAGATTCCAGTTTGAGGTTAGAATGATTGGTTTAAATTTCAATTTTTGCTTTCGACGGCCTAAGGGGCCTAGAATGTGTTTCAAAAAGCTTCATCTTTACTAATTGGATTCAATCAAACACCAATACTAAAAAACCGAAACTTTAAAAACTGCAAAATAGGAACAGCATGATAAAAGCTACAATATATTATACTTGTAGACGTAACACAAAAATGTTGACTGTATTAAATGTCAGAATTTTCTCAAACAGACAGATTTATTCAATATAGATGCAGAAGACAATGTCAATATCCGAGTTACAAAAATTAGAACATTTTGCAGTGAGGATCCGAGGCCATTAGTAGACTTAGATGCGGGTTTATGTTGCAAATTTTAAATTGCAACTTCATGCTACGGTATTTAATATTGCCAGTTTTTAGTTGCTGTTTCTCTGTAACGGTGGTATTCAACGTTGCGGCTTTTAAGTAGCAGTTTTAACGTAGCGGTATTTATAGTTGTGGCTTCTATTGACTTTGTCAAAATAGAGGTTAGAAGTTCTACATTTTAATTTCTAAAAAAATTATTGATGTCGAATTTACTCTTAATTTCGTCAGAATGACAGTTTAACATGAATTCACTATTGGCTTTAATTCCTTCTGCAACCGAAATTAGAGAATTAACACTGAGTTCCAAAGGCGATTGAGTATAATAGGAACAAGGAGTCACTGACCAGGCTTTAATTGACACTGAGCAATTGATCTGGAGTGAAAAGGAGTGTGGGAGTGAGATGAACTCGGACCACTAGTGTATTCCCGGAACTCCATTCACTTCCTTCTGTTTGATAAAAGGGAAGCTCCGCCGAGTTAAGGAAGCTGAAAGCCTATTTGTGCGGAGAGCTGGAAATGCGGATGTAGAGATTTGGAAGGAAAAGAAGGTTGTTTGAGAATACATAGTTTATGAGTTGGGAAGGCCGAGGCTATTGTTTAGTCAGTTACTGGAAAGAGGTGGAAGAATGTGCCTCTCGTCAGATCAACTGGAGAGCAGACAATATTTGGAGACGGAGGTTCTGTGGACAAGGCATATGATGTTGGCAGTCCAGTAGCAGGGTCGTAACGCTCAATAAAATTGAAATTGACTGGATACAGTAGAAAATCATATTTATTTTGCAGTGCTAATTGTTATTTTTGTCTTTTTGGGAAATTTATAATTTTTTAATTGGAAAACATTTTTTTTCGAATGCAAGAGCAAAAAACAGTTCAATGGTTTCCAGATTTACATATTTCGCGCGACTAAGGGTTTGCACAAAGTACTTTTGAGTAAAGCAGTGATAATTGGCATTTAGTTTATCCGAAGATACTTACGATTACTAAATTTTTATGTGAAATTACATTTATTTTGAAATTACTGTAATTTAAATTAAATGGTTTACGCCAAAGAAATTGATTTTTTAAAAGGCTAATTATGACTTAAAACTGTAAAATGAAGTTGACATTACACCAATTCTATGAACTTCATGAATGTAAGTGTCTCTACAAATCTGAGTGTACAAAATAGAATTAATTTTCCAGTAGATTGTAATTAGTAATTTAAAGAAAAATTATCCTAATTTAAATTTCGAAAAAGTAAATATATGCTATACATAGAATCAATTTAGTCACTTTGTAAAAGCGTAAATCAAATGTTAAAAATCATGAAATTCAAATTATAAGCGCAAAAGCTTTAGAAATTCCGAAACCAGATATGATCAACCACTAAAAACTCTTGAAAAGTTTAAAAAACTAATAAATTTTTTTAAAAAATACTTTAAATAGGTGCCAAGACATTCAGTAAATTGGCTTAATTCTCCTGAAAACATTGAAATTAGACACAAGAATTAACATGTCCCAAAAAGACATAAGATGCTAAACATGCAACACACAATTTTGTTCAAACTGGTTGTAGTAAATTGTTGAGGCACTAATTTTACAACCACACAACGAACCTCCCAAAATATAATTTTTGTATCCGTAACTTTGCCATATTTTTTTCAAAGGGAGGCTCCGACCCTGTTTTAGCAGACAGATCGAGGGAAGAGAAAGGTTGGAGAGGGGAGAACGGAGACAAGTGGAAGGCCTCAATGCTCCTCAAGGGTTCTTCACGTTTTATTGAAATATTTCTCTGATCAGCCCAAATATTATTTGCTCTACGGACTTTCTTTCCCCTCGTCTTCCGTTTCCTGCTTAGAAACCAAGCAGAGAACGCTATGTTACCCAAATACTCTGCTTCCTCTCCAAAAAAGAAAATCCTCCCTGTGGTGACATCCCGCTTTACATTCAACGGGATCCGATGCCTTTCTCCCCAAAACTCCGCTTCGCCTCTCAGAAATAGAAACCGAGTTTCGAGGAACTCATCTAATCTCTACGGAACTTCTGAACCCGGATTCATGTACTTTAGAGCTCCAGCACAGAACGTGTACGTACATGCTACTTACGTATAGTACCCTTCCACAAGGCTTTATTTTTTATTGACTTAACGGGAATGATGAGAAACTTCCTGCTGATGTCTTTATAATATTTGATTCCAACTTTTCAAATCCGGTCTGAGGTTCAGAAATTCAGCGTCGTACGTTGCTGTTTTGGGATTCAATAGCTCATATGCATATGGAGCCACAATCGTACTTATCAACCAATGTTTTGTGGGAAACTCAAATTATAGAAAAGTGGCTTGTCTAGTAATTTGAACTAGGCGAATGGTCCCAGCAACAACTGTGTCAATTTAAGCTAAGAGTTTGTATAAAATTCAGTCACTAAATTACATAAACAAAAAACCAATGCTAAAATGCATTCAATTAAAATCAAACTGAGTAAAAATTAAATTATAGGCCAAGTGATTGTTATGCGATGAAAACTTGAAATAAATTTTGAATAAAAATTTCTGTAAACCAATTCTAAACAAGCGTCAAAATATGTTGTAAAAGTGCAAAATATGTTTTAAAAAACTTGGAAATATGCCCCCAAAAATAGAAGAACATATGCAAATATGCATTAAAGCTTTAAAAATTTTGCAAAAAATCTTCACACTTAAACATTTTTTATACTATTTGAAAACAGGCCGACGTGATGAGTGGACTACATCGACGCCCTGAAAAATGCTGTTGTACTAGTATAAGAATTCTATAGCTTTGCAAAAGTTGAAGAAAAAATGACATTCTTCTAATTTTGGAAAATGGTTTGACGATGACAGAATTTTTTGGTTACCTTGCCATGTATCTGCCAATATTAAGTTTTTATTTCATTTAAAGACAATATACGAACGCCATTAGCCTTCAGCCTCGTTCTGAATGCTAGGTTTGAAATTCATCGCAAGTCACCGATTGTTCAGCATCAAAAACGAGCACTGCAATGCACCGTGAATACATTTTGCCTATACACATGCAAAATTTCAACTTGATGTTATGATTCTGGGGACTATTAGGCTGAAAAAACCACATTAAAAACTCAGAACGGTTTCTCATTACCTATATACAGATTAACTTCTAAATTTTTACATCACCTGAGCTAAAAGACAAATAATGGTTGTTCTATCGTGCATTATCGCCAAGTGGTGCTCGTTTTTTGAATTAGACAATTTGAATTAGACTTTAAAATTGATTTTAAACCAAACGCTCAGAATGAGGCCAGTGGTCGATGGCGTATATCATCCTTAAGTATGACAATTTTGGTTGGGTCGGGTTGATGCTATTCACAAATTTGGTAAAAACTGTGTAAACCCATGTCTCTTTTGCATAGATCCTTCTAAGCAGGAGACAGAATGGAGATTGAGATCATTTTGCGTGGACAGGAAGATTTGTGAGTGTGATGGGAGGAAGGGGAGGTCTGAGGATGTTGGTAATGAGTACGGCGGGTGATGAGCGTGGAAGGGCTTTTGAGGTCTCTGGATTCGGGAGCGTGTCAATGGTCGCTTTGGTGAGAAATGGAGGGAGGAGATGGGGAGCGAAGGGAAGGAGGACAAATGCTTGTCATTTAAGACGAGTTGATTCCCTCATGTTCCCAAATGGAGAAGACGAGCAGAAACCCGGGTTTCCACACTCAGGATCCACCAAGTCCTTACCAACCTCCGTCTGCCGACTCATCCTTTTCCTCAGAAGATGATTCATGATGGATTTGGGGGAATAGGTTTTCCTCATGTCTTCCGTCCGGCCACTCTCTATATGGAAACCCGGGTCGAGGCCTTCTCAAACAGGATTCGGCATTGGGTTTTAGGGATTAGCTCCTTTTAGGATGGTAAAATTCTTTGGAAAATTTAATGTGAGAGAGAATAATTCAAATATTTTGAGACACGACAGCATATTGTCGTAAACGTGACGTAACGTATTTGTATTTCTTGAAAATAGCAACGCATTTATGAGTTACAACAGTCACCTGTTTTTTACCAATACGTACGAGTACAATAAAATTTTCGATAAAGCAAATTATCAATTGAAGTCTACTTGTATTTGAATTTAGACATTTATTAATTACTCCGGGCCAATCTCAAATCCATTGTAATCTTATAAAAGCTAAACAATGATTGTGTAACCATGAGATAGACACTCATTGTTCTGACACACTAACCTATTAAGTAAGAATATATAGTTCAATAATCTGATTTTTGTATATTTTAAACCAATTAGTGAGCTATTCTGAGGATCTAGATTTGACGATTGGACAATTTAGATTCTAAAACACATGATGCAAGGCTTTTAGGCTTGATTCAATGAAAAAAATATTTCGACATAGTAGCAACTTTTGAGGTAGGCTGTAGGCGGTAATTTTCTCATCTTTTTAAAAATTCTACAGTCGGTATCCGAAACCCAAGAGATTTGGCAATATGTATTTATTGAAAATATAAAGGTTCTGAAATTTCTCACTGTTTTGGAGCTGACTACTGTGTACTTTCTAGATTTTTTAAATACAGTGACTTGAAGGAAGATTGATTTCTTGGCAAAAGCGATGTTTTTCAAAAAGTACCGCCAAACATGATGGATTTATGAGTTTTTTTTTGTAAATTATCCCTGTTGCTCTAATTATTCTTTAATGTCGAAATAACGCTAACATTTTCAATTTTTTTTTTGAAGAATTCTTAGAAAAGCCATGTCATTAGCTTCTAAGTTCTGAAAGAATTTTCAAGATCATCTATTAAATATTGGCATATCTAATCTGTATAAGCTACTGTGCTTTCTTCATGTACAAACTCTTCGAAGCTGATGGAACGCTTCTAGTTCCAAAGTGTAAAAATTTAAATTGGTATATAATTGTACGGTAGGTAGTTTCAAATTTCCAATATTTTGATAGGCCAGTAAGACTTATTCGCAAAACTGAGGCGAAATTTTTCATCCCAGCATTTAATACCATTTATAACTGTTGAAATTGTTCGAATTTGCGCCCTTGAGTTCCAAATTTTTTTTCTAAATGGCAAAATCTGTGCATACGAAGATCAAGTTGGATTTCTATTTCTAAAAATCATTACTGTGGGAAAGTAGACCCGAACCTTGTTCTACTCTGAACTGGTTGCTTGTGAAAGGCGAGGAGGGCATTTTGGCGTTTCGCCCAGCTCCACACACATCTCTTCATGGTTATTGAGCTCACTAAAAGCTTTTTGGGAAGAAGGGGAAAAAGAGTAAAACTTTCGCTTCACGACCCATTCTCGACATAATAAACTTATGTCACATTATATCCTCCCATCCTTTAGTTTTCACCTTAATGAGCTCTTGTCTCACCTCACCCAACTAATCACCCACCACTCACCCACCCAAAAAGCTTCTCCATTTCCATAAGAACAACGCTAATGCTCCACTTTCAGCCCAAGTGCACTTATGCAATCTACTTTCTTCCTTCCATCCTACTCCAGCTCGGGAAAAAAGAAACACAAATTCAATTACAGTCGTCCAGCATCCAAGCAGCTCTACGACCAAATTTGGGATCTCATCTTCCAGTGAATTAGGGTCTTATTGCCCACTTTTGCCAGTCAAGGCCAATTCGGTCCGATATCTCCTACTCCATGTTCTCCTATGTGGTAATTTACTATGAGCCATTAGTATTGAGATTTAAGCCCAGATTCTTTAAATTTCTGTAAGTGTCAGGTTTCGTGCCTTTCGTTGTATACTTTCCCTTATATTTACATATCACCGATCATAACTTATGGCTGAACTAAAATTATTTGGTGACATAATTTGGCGGATTTGTCGCTCCCCTGGATTTTGAATAGTTTGCAAGTTCATTTCCTGTCAAATCAATATTTTAAAATTAGGTCGCTATAATACTCACACATGAAAATCAGCATAAAATATTGGGTAGAGGAAGAAATATCTCCCGTGCGCTATGCAATACATCTTAGCTACATGCCTAGTGGTATACACCCATGGTATACACAAGAAGGAAGGCATGTCAGTATACCAGGCGTTTCGGTAGCGCTTAGCCTAGCCTAACCTGTTCCAATGTAACTCGGCGGTCGTTCAAGCAATGCACAACCTTACCCGATTCAAAATAGTCATATTTTCCTTGGTGTATACCATGGGTGGATACCGGGTGTATACCAAGGCCTAAACTGATACAAAATATTCGTGCTTCATGTATATTTTCATGGTGCATGTCAGTACCCAATCCCAATCTGACATCAAATTTTCCTGCTTCATGTGTGTGTATTCTATAAGGTGTATACCGTGGGTGCTTACCGAGTTATTACACTGTATGGTGCAGGTTATATTCATTACCTCAAACAAAACCATACGTATTTGGTTTAGAATCCTGTACACTGAGATACAAAGCAGAAAGCCAGGGGAAAAATTAGATACGAAGTTGTTGGTGCACAGGCAATAGTTTGAATTGAAGGTAGAGTATCTGTGGGACAAAAGCTAATGAACAATGATTAAAGTAGGAGTGTGCATCCCCCATCTCTCAAGTGGAGTACTTATGTGTAGCGTATCGAGGTAAGAGGAAGCTCCAGCTCCAGCTCCAGACTCGCTCGTGACAGTGGCATGGGACTCAGCCTGTTTACTGCCTAGAGACAAGGGAACGTATTATTCATTTCTCTTTGAATGGGTTGAGTCTGTTGGGGTGGATTTGGTTGAGATGGGAGAAAGTGGAAGGTCCTCGTTATTTAAACAAATTAGAGCTGAAAGTTGGGAGGAAAGTTAATGCTCTGTCTCCATAGGCACTGAGCAAGACTTGATGATGATGTGGTGAGAAATAAAAGGGGACGGAGACGGAGATGGGACCGTCCAAATGGACTCAGCTCCTCTGCTTCTCAGCCGCTCCATGACAATTTGTAGCGGTTGATTCAGACATGTTCGAAGGTCAATTAGGGTCAATCTTGGTTCAGCTTAAATAGGTACAATGTACGCGCAGTGCAAGTCAATTTTGAACTGAATTGTTGATAGGGATGTCATGTGTGACCTATTCTAGAACAACACAGTTGACTTTTATCAAAGTAAACATTTAAAGCATAATATATTTGATTCTCTTTGGGAAATTCAACGAAATACCATTTTTTAACAAACCCAGATACAAATAAGTCGAATAGCTAACTTTAAAAAATAAGCATACATACACTGGACCAAAAAAAAAACATAAAAATAAACTAAAATATCAATTTTTGAAAAAATACTCAATGTAAATAAGGAATTTCGCATATAATGGTAACAATTATGAACGATTGAAATCTTCACTTTTTATGTATCTTAATTCGTGATTTTTTGAACAGCAATGTCAATATTAAAGTCACTATTTGAAACCACGAATAATCTGATGTATACGGTTTTGTTTGTAATAATTTTGAAATATTTCAATGAAATACGATATAAAAATATTCAGATCCAAATATATCGAAAGTCAAACTTAAAAGGCAGGTTTATGCTTTACAGAAAAAATATATAAAAATAAAAATCATAAAATCAAAAAAATACTAAAATCCGAAAACCCGTAAAACTTGCATGACAATAAAAACTCAAAAAATTGAAAGGAAATTCAATTTAAATGCAATTGATTTAATTAAAAATTTATAAAAATTGAGTTTATTTACTAAAATTGGATTTCAATATCACACTTAAAACCTTTTACGTAAAAATATTCTTAAAATCTAATATATGAATGCTGCGGTAGAAGATTTTAATATGCTGCTGGTAGTATGTACCGATTTTTAATTTTCTGATCTACCCAAACCTAATTTATCCAATCTTCATCTGAATTGTCGCAGAATTCTCTTTACGGTAATAGGGAGAATTTCGTATTTGAGTGCAGGGAAGAGAGGAAGGGTTTTTATAACTTCTTAAGTAAAGTATAACTGTTGGTCCAGAGAGGGAAAGGAGTCGTGGTGCCTATCAACAACGTGTGGGACCAAGTCGAAGAGCCTCCACCGCTTTCTCCGAATGTTGAACCAAGAGTCCGTTCCCGTGTAACTGGGTTCTTCCCCTTGTTCCCATGGACCCAGTACCAGATTTCCGTTCCATCTCGTTCTATTGATCACTCCCGTCGTCCTCTGTCTCTTCAACAAGACGACTCCAACAACCAACGAGCCGTCATATCAATCAAGAGCCAAAAACTCGGGCTGCGTGCCTCAATTATCTTGAATCCAGTCATAAAACTATTGGAGCTCACATCCCATCATCCGACTCACTCCCGATTTCCTTTCAAAATAACTCGAAAAACGATAGGGCTTGATCTACGTGCACGCAACTCTGCGTAAGCGTTAATTTTAATAGGTTCTCTGTTCTGCACTCAGGATCAGGATCGATTTCTCGTTTCTAATTAGAAGTATTAGGACATTGGATACGATCATTGCTTACGACGGCAATATTTCTATTGAATACATCTATTGCATCGCATCATAGGAGTTCGAGATTATATTCAATTTTTTGAAACAGATCTTTTTTAAGGTTTATTTTAAACTGCTTAAGGACGATATACGCCATCGGCCTCTGGCCTAATTCTCAATGCTTAGTTTGAAATTAATTGTAAATCACCAGTTGTCTAATTAAAAAATCGAGCACCACTACGCGATGC
>JAQFYU010001189.1:0-16034 GCA_034694905.1 Ceratophysella granulata | reverse complement strand
GAATAATGCATAAGCACGTGAGCTTTCACTGCGGATTCAGCCTCAGCGAAACGTGCCGATTCATTCGAATACGTAATTATGGACTTACTAATGTGGTAAAATGGTAATGTAGCAGAAAATTCCTCGCTAGGACCTTCTTGTTTGACCTGAAAGTGTTTAAAATTTGAAAATCTGAACGTCATAAAGATTTAAAATATAATTTTACTTTTTTTCGGACATGTAAGTGTTAAACTTGTACAGAGTTGTTCAAAAGTAGGTCCATTGAATTAAAGCTATACACAGTGCACGGAGCGGGTCCACCCAAAAATCACAACTCCTAAAACCGCAACACCAAATGCCGCAACACGAAAACCGCAACATGTCAATCGCAACAGAGATAACCGCAACATCGATTGAAAAAAGCAACGGGGAAGGTAGGATTACGAAATTAAATTATGGAATAGAATTTGTTAGCCATCTTTGTAAGAAATTCTGTTTCCTCAAATATTCCATTGAATATGCGTTGTGTGGTGTGATACGGTTAGTTACCTCACCCTAAGGAGTCAAATCAAATATAAATACAAAGCAGCAAAGTGATGGGTCAAATATTTAACTATAACATTAACTTTATTGTCGCACTTGATGAGCTTGTCTGCAATAATCTTAGCCTGAAATTAAATCAATAAATCAATCAAATTTCATTGACACATCCATAGCCCAAACAATTTAGTGCTTGTAATATTTTTGTTTTACATTTGGTATTTTGGGATATAGACTTTAGCCTGAAACCTGAAATTAAATTAATATCCCAAAATATAGTCTGATCTTATCAGGTCTAACCACTTTGTCTCGACTGGGCTGGGCGAATTGTCGAATATATTTGTATATCAATATTTTTGGTTTGTGTTGCGGTTTTCTCCTGTTGCGGTTTTTGCCTGGTGCAATTTTTGCCTCTTGCGGTTTTCGTGCTGCGGTTTTTGTGTTGCGGTTTTTGGTGTTGCGGTTTTTACCTGCTCCGCACGGAACTATTCATATCGGGTTTGCGAAATATATTATTATAATGATCACTGCAAACCGAAGCGGTTTGGTGAATCTAGTTATTAAGGGCATTAATATTTTGAATTTTGAGCCACGCATCTGTATACTAGAGTGCAGAGAAAATTTGATCTACCTACTGCTTTAGCAAGCGCAAAAGCGTCATTTTAAAGCAGAAACTAAGTACGCGAATCTCGAATATGCATAAATAAGTGATTTTATTATAGTTAACAGCCTAGAAGTAAGAAAGAAAACTTTGAAGATTTATGCTTCAAAATATCTCATATTTCAGATTTGCATTTCTTTGAATTTCAGCTAAGCTTTTCAAAGGGCAATCTATTTGTGTACCGAGTACCAATACCGAATATCGAATATCGAATACCGGGTGCCGATATAATCAAAGATTAGGGCAAGTGTTTTCCCTCGTCAAAATCAATACGCGCTCTAGTATCGTATGCATGTGCACATGGCGCTAAATTCAGAATATCGATAAACCTTTAAATAATGTCATGCATTTCGGTTCTTTATTTGCGACTGCACCCATTGTCCAATTTTCTATGAGCAACGCTGATCTATGAATGTTTTCGCAAAGATTTCGATAAATGCTGCCATAAATTATTTATTTATAATTCTAAATACCACTCAACTCATTCCATCGTGCATATTTGTGGCTACAATTAAACTCCCTTCCACAATCGTTCTATCAATGAGTTTTGTAATTTGGGTTAATGTCAAATGTCAAATGGTCTATTTCAATCGCATTTCCTTCCAAATTTCACCAAGATCAAAAAGCTTCATATTCAAATCCCAACTTTCAAAATCTTCAAAACGTTGTTAAAGATTTGAAGACCTACTTTAAAATCCGTCCCGGAGGTGATAGGTACGGATGTGTCAGATTCCAACGGCAGTAATGTTGTGCAATCTCTTTGAATTTAGGTTAAGGTGTGAAATTCATTTGAACCATAACAGTTAGTTTAACCCCTCTTCCGCCAAGAATGATTCCCGAGGCAGAGAGTTAGCGTCAATCTCCTGTCCCTAGCTTAAACCATCATCATACCCAAGCATTACCCAAACTCGAGTATTGTATTTTGTGTATTCCAAATTCCAATCCCAAATCCCAATATATTGAAGTTTCAGCCTTGGCTTTGGCTTTGGCTTTTTGCTCTTGCGTTAAGACTTGACGGACTCGTACTATAGCAACCAGGAACAGACCGGATTCGAGCCCTAGTCGATTTGATATTTCATTTTGCAGAGTTCCGTTAGTATACTAGTTTGTAGACGGAGGAATAGCAGATACTACAGAAAGAGAAGACCCGTCATGCCATCAATCCATCTGATGGGAACAAGTTAAAAGTGTTGCCACGTCTCAGCAACTAACCATTCCCATTATATTAACTTTATACATAGAGTTATACACACAGGCAGTTATTTTGAGCCCAGTTTCCCTTAACACACGTACGGATGTGTGCACTCTGTGGTTGAGTTTTAATATATTTGAGCCTGAGAAGTAACGACCCCCAGTCTTTTCCTAGTTAATCTCTCAGATTAACTCAGATTCTCGCAAAACTCCCTAAAAATATTAGAATTAGTTTTTGTTATTTACTTCGACGTCGTTCAAAAGTTCCATGCAAGTTCATGTGAGTGGAGTATAGTAACTCCCCTTTTGTTGAATTTGGCTTAATTTGACTGTTTTTTGTCGCACTTCCTATCTTGTATCTCCTGATGCTTAAGAGACCACTTGGCTTCAGGGAGGATTCAAGTAATGACTCATTCTGACGTCGAATGACAAATCCGAGAGTGTGATTGACTTGGTGGACTGGACGTCAGACGATCTAACACTCGTAATTCAGAAAGTCGTGTCAATTTAAACCAAGTACGGACTTCCAGTCACTTTCCACATAGGAACAATTGAGAAAAAGTGGCCTAAATTCTCTAATCTAATTTTGCAAATCGATTGAGTCAGAGTTCATGTGAAAGTGACTGTGCGAATAAACAGAGTTTAACCAAGTTTTCACTTTTTCGACCAAATAAATACAGAATATTTCCACAAATACCAAAGGTATTGTTTTTCACTCGAGTTTGGGAAATACGCCCAAGGCCGTCTGGTGTCTTCTGACAAAAGAAGTTTACCCAAACAAAACAAATGTGATCCTATTTTTAGAATTTTACAGAAGATCTGCATAGAATTATTTTGAAATGGAATATGAGTCATTTTATGTGCTCTTAAAATGTTTTTTAGGCCAGCAGCAGCTGCATCAGGCTGCGACAGAAGTCAGGAATCAGGAAGTGGCTAATTTATCTCAAGTATTCGTCACTGCGATCGCTGTACTTCATAAGATGCATTGCGAAACATATTTATGGCTCGGTTCTGTATGCAGATTTTGAAACGAAATACAATACGCGAAGCAAATAGTAATTTTGTGATATACTACGTCGACGGGTTAAATTCTCAGCTGAGTTCATTGACAATGTGCAGGTTCAAAGAAATACATGAAGCAAAACAAGCAAACTTATATTTGCTTAACATTTTAACGATTGGAAGCTTTGTTCACAAATATCTGACGTGTTCATGTTCCTATAGAGAGATTACACTATGGCTTTAAATATTTAAAATTAGAAAGCCAACGACTAATCCTATTCCTATGGGTTTTCACAAATTGACTATTTTACATGCATACCACCATTAATCATCGATGACGCCTACTAACCACGTGGTACAGCGCCACCTCATCTCCGTGTGTATTTAACGCTATTTAGCTTGCACTTCAGAAACCTTATCGGAATTGATAAGAGATAAACTGGTCTAACATGAACTATCAGTGTATTCATATTTTTTTTTATGCCTTTCAGATCTTCAATATTCCCTCAGTCAGATGAAACCCGAGCATTCCAAATGTTCCAGTTCCCTTGACAACAACTGAACTTCAAGCATTTGTTTTTCTGAGCATAACAGAAGCCAAATCACAATTTGGGAAAGAAGAAACAGGAGTCAGTAAAGAATTCTAGTCGGAGTTTTGCAACGAAACGGAACAAGTGCAGACGTCAGTGATGATCGTCAGTCATCTCTAAAAAGCTCAAGCTCAAGTTAATCACGTATTGCCAATCACATCTACACTCCACTGACGGTGAAAAGGGCAGATTCTTGTACACAGAATAGCTTTGGGAATCTGATCTGTAGTGAATGGGCGGATTCAAAATCTGGACCACACACACATACCAAAAATATATAGCTAGGCGCTTATTACTTACGACGGCTAAACTCAATTTCCTGCCTTCAACATTAATAAGACTAAAGTTTTATAAAAATATTGAGTAGAGGCTTCTTCGCACATAATAAATTAAAATGTTTGGTGGAAAATCCACGAAATCAACTGGAAAGTCCATGAGCTTCTCTGGATCTACGAAGAAGAAAGCACCTCCGAGACCGCCTCCGCCGAAAACGGACACGGCTCGTGTAAGTCCTGAACTATCGAATCGATATCGATAATTTGAGCCTTTGCATTCTTTGCCATTATTTATTCATTATTCGGTAGCCCCTGTATGCTAACATTAACCTGCATTATATGGTTTTGGTTCATCCCTAGTCCTTTCTTCGCCTTATTAGTATATCGTAGACTCAGAGTTGCTCGTAGCGAGTGGGCCACACTGCTGCTTTGCAATGTGGATTGTGTGCGTTATGCACAGAAAATCAAATGCAAACTTGAAAACCAATTTGAATTATTTCGTTTAATTTGAAATATTTTAATACCGTTATTTTTCTCTTCAATTAATTATAATCTAATTCATAGATTCGAGAAATATTCGCATTTTAATGCTTGCTACTGAAATACTTTCATGTTTTCTTCCATCATGGTTAGTTTCTGATGTTGGCCGCTCGCTGTGAGGAGCTCTGTGTTTTATCCATCACATATCTAGTACAAGTATTCTGCTTTAACAAATGCATAGAGGTTTGGTTGCAAATTAAAACTACTAACATACGTTTGTATAAAAATTGGTTGCCATTGCCATGTAGCAGCTGGTTGAGTGCCTTGGCCTTGCAATTCATTCACATCTGATACAATAAATAGCTAAAATATTATTAATGCTTAACATGCCACTCATAATTTCAGTAGTTGTACTGTAGAAAATTCAAAGCTTTCTGCCCGTCACTAGATCAAATCGAACTTGAATTATTTGGTTTACTTTTGCCTTGCTTTCCTTTTTTGATTGCATTTTTATGCTGAACCAAGAATAACTTTCTTGTAGTTCTAATTTCCCGTAATTCCGGTTCTTATAGGACAATATGCGTCTGTATAACGACAGACTGGGCCGAAATCAGAACACTCAGTGTAGCTACAATATTACGAATCGATCTGACCTAATTGACCTGTCAACTCCTCCCAGCTCACCTCCCAAGTCCGTGCATGCCGACGCCATGCGAGGTGGAGGGAATTCTGGGGTAAATATTTGATCATACAACACACAACTTACACACTACATAGTTAGTATTACATGACCCAGGGATGGGCAAAAATTTTCAAAATCGTTGGCCATACTCACCTGATCATTATTTAAGATAATTAAAATCATATTTTTTGTCAAGCTCAAAATCACAAAATCAATTTCAATGAAAACATGTGATTTAATATTGCAATTTTCATATAGATTTCTGATCTTGAATCATCAAGTTACACATGAATCAAGATCTTCAAAATCCAAAATACGAAATTCGAAATTCGTCAAAATCAATAAAAATAAATAAAGCAACGCTGTAGAAATCATAATGTTAAAATCAAATTCTTTTTTGAACCAAAGTCATTATATTAAAATCACTGATTTTTATCCATTCCTGACTTAAATGAGGGCCGTTTGATAAGTATTGATCATGATTAAAATCAAATCGAATTGAATACTACATATAATGATGTAATATAGCTCGTCACACCTCCATATTTTACTTTTAAGACAATTATTATTAATGGCACTTCTGCTTCATTTACGAATTGGACTTTCTAAATATTGATATGGTTACTAGAATTGAAAATTTAAATAATATTGTTTATGATTTGGTCAGTGAGAGCTAGAAATTGGAAAGTCAATCCGAATCAAGCGACATTCTGGTCTATTATTCCTTGTTCTTTTATGTAGACAGCCGAACAGCTAAATAGTTAACAATCATTTGCTAAAAGTTGCAGTATTTGAGTATTGAAATCTATTTGTTTTTCACTTTTAGCTAAAGTTCTTAACTTAAAGCTAAAGCTGAAAATGGTCAAGTACAAACTATTTATAGATGAAGATGAGGTAGGTTAGTTTATGGCTAGTAAATATAATTCGATTTTCTTTGCAGAGCGAGTTAAATATTTCTTTAAAAAATGTGATTGACGTTAAAGTTGTGACTTCATAAGAATTTCAATTCATGTTTTAAACGACTACCACACATTTTTGTGGAAATAGAGTAAAATTCTTCAAATTCTTTTTTTATATTGACGGTATTTTACAAGTTGAAAATATCATGGTATTTTCCCTCTATTTCGCTAATAGCCTTGAACACCACTTATATTCATCTTGACTTGATCCTAGGTGCCTGACTTCAAGTACCACATCGGAGCTTCAATCTTTTATTTCAAATCCGAGCTTAAGGGTTCCATTTCCAATAAGACGGCTGCAAATCCGTTTAGTCCACCTCGACCTTCACCGCAATCTTTGCTCTCCACACCGACACATTCCAAGTCCACGTCCAATTCGACCACGACCACAAAGTACCTTAGCAATCCGACCATCATTAAACCCGGAACTGGGAGCACTACTCAGTCCTCGAGCACTAATGATCCTTGGAACAACAATAACAATGCCGCTCAATACACAAGTACGAATGTTCCTCTCACGTGGGATGAGCCACCCAAAAAAATCACTCATATCCCACCCACTGTGATTCGACCAGTTCCGCCACCCAAAAAACCAGGTTTGGGAACTGCTCGTCTTCAAAATCAGAAATCTTTAGCTCCGAGTCCTCCGACTCCAGTCGCGTCTGATCCTTGGGCTGACACCTCACCTCCACCCATGCTCACAACGGCCAAAGTGTATGACTCAACACCGCGCTACGATGACCCACCGGATTCGGAAGATGAAGATGATGAGTTTGCATCGAAACCCATGCCAGCTGAACCTCCGCCACCACCACCGCCCGAACTCCAGTTTGAGGATGACTATAATGGGGAATATGTTCAGTCTCCGGAGCAACAGGCTTATGGCGGAGACAATGTAAATTGAATTACAATTATTGCATTTACGATTATATAACACGAATCACTAATTGAATTTTTGTTTCTAGTATTCTGACTCCGACCAGGCTTATGGCATCGCATTGTATGACTACAATTCTCAAGAACCGGGTGATCTTCAGTTTCAGGTACTTAAGCCAAGCCAAGATGTGGGTATCCGCTGAAATGCTGATTCATTGCTAATCAATGAAATGAATTGTTAAATAATTTTTGAATAGACTGGAGACGTCATTTATCTGACTCGCCGGATTGATGACAGCTGGTTGTATGGCTTTTCTGGAGCAATGGAAGGAATGTTCCCAACCAATTTCGTCAACGTGGTCGTAGCTTTACCTGAAGATGAGCAAGGAGAGTACTATGACCCGGGAAATGCTGGCGGAGATCAAGCATCTTTCAGGGATAGTTATGGGGCTCAATCCACGGGAGAACAGCAATATGCTCAATACTACATCACAGTTCTTCATGACTTTGAAGGAACTGAGGCCATTGACTTGACAATTCGGGTAATTTAAATTTTTTTCATATATGTAGTATGCATGAATTATTTTCAACCTTATACATTGGTGAAACTGACCCGATCTTAATTTCAATAACACATTTCATTTCTTCAGGAAAACGACGTTGTGACCGTTCTGGGCCGAATCAATGAGGATTGGTTGTATGGAGAGCTACATGGAAATCGAGGTCAGTTCCCAATGTCCTTCGTAGCCTTGGTTCCTGCTGAACTCCCAATTATTGACCTCCAGTCCATCGGAGCTTAAAACTGAATTATCGAACAAAAGAAAAAGAAGACTTTCTAAAGGACCAACAAGTATTCGTCCTTATTCAAAATTCTAAGTTATCCGTACGCAGTTCTGCAGGAAACGGGTTCAACCAACCCATTTGCATACAAACTTGAAAAAAACTACTATTTTATTAATTGCCTTGTAAAAAATAGCACTATCTTCAATTGGACCAAAGAGTTATAGGCGTGTCTCAGAAGATGAGTGCTTAGCGCAACTGTCTGTACTATTTATACAATTACATACTCGTAAGTAAACTGTCAATTGTCCCTTTTGCCTTAATGTGTGATTTCGAATCTCTCTTACAAAAATGTGTTAAATGGGTACAATACTTTGATTCGTATTGTATTTCATATGTTAATACGTTAAGGGCTACTTTTTGTTTTGAAAAATGGCGCACTTAAGTTCTCTGTTGTGGGATCTGATGTTTGACGCTTGTACTAGGGCTCTCTTGACTTTGAATTTCGTCCGGCGAAACTGGGCTTTGAATACTGAGATTTTGAAAGTATTTCCCAGATCCGAAGATCAAACGTATACCATGCCTTAACATACAACTAATTGGCGCGTATTTCAAACTAATGAAGCCCTTAAATTAGAACGCTTCGCAACGCACCGAGAGAAAGTCATAATTCGGTGAGCATCAAGTCAACTGTGGAGATTTAGATATGAAGCGCTACATTCTGTGTATTTATTCCAAACTCATGTACAGCGTGAAAAGCGTTCTACAAAGTGTCGTAGTAGAATCTAAATATTAAATATGTAATTTATTCCCTGTATAACCCTGCTCATTCCGTCAATCCATGGTCGATATATTCGAGTAAATCTAACCTCCACTAAAGAACCCGTACCACGGTGCTCTGTGTCTTGTAATTAGGCCGTAAAATGTTCTGGCACGACAGAATTCTCCACGTATCTGCATGTCTTGTTCATGATCCAAGTATATATTTGTGTAATCTTATATAAATCATCATGAACGTTCACAAGCAAGTGAAATAAATAATAGAGCCACTTATGAAAGATCCTGACTTGGTATCTGTTTATTTATTTAAGTCTTCTCATTTAGAACTTCAAAGAAAAATAGGAGGATTTAGGTTTTAGAATTGGTAAGGAAAAGGATCGAGTACAATTTCTCTGAATTAAAACTCGTAATAATTTCAAATGCAGTCTCACTCCACTAATTTAAAAATAGTCCGGAGTTGAAGCACCTTCCTGGCCCGCCAAAAAAAAACCCAAGCCGTCTATGCCAATAACATTCATTTATCTATATTATTGTGAATAGTTTTATCTAGGAATTCAAAAATATTCTGTAGATGCTCTTGTTCGGAAATCGGAAATAGAATTTCCAGAAAACAAGCCCTACAGAATCCGTGTACAAATCCAGGTATCTGGATTTCGGGATTACAAACATCCCGAAATCAAATTCCAAATTAATGAATGGCGTTAAGCCCATTTAATTTTCATAAGTTCGAGTTGAGAGATAAAGAATATCCCGTTCTTTCTGATTTGACTCGTCTAAGAGGGAATCCGAAATTGTGACTGTGTCATCATCTTCTTCATCATCAGCGAATCTGATTTTGGAGTCGAAAGTGTCAAAGGAAGTTTCTTTGCGACCAAAGTCTTTGGACGACGTGGAGGGTTCGGGTGTAAAAAGTCCCACGCTCGAATCTGCTCGGCCAATACTCTGCAACTCAATGTCAGGATGACCCGGGTCTGAACCGGACACGGGATCATCGTACATGCTATCGGTCCAGAAAGCGTAAGACGGCTCCAGTAGATAGGAACCCGGGATCGTTCCCGCATTCTGAATGTCATAGTCATAGTAGTCCATCTCGAAGTCGTTCATGCTGTTCAGCTCACTCGTGCTATTGTTGCATACTTCGGACGAGGAGTGGAAGTCCTCCGCCTTAAATTATTATGTCAACCATTGAACATTTACATAATTCCATCCATCTTACATTAATTTTCTTAAGATTATTGCAACTAATCATAAAAATTACTCAAATCGCTTGAAGCCAACAGCGGAATATCGATTCAATACCATAAACCTTCAAGAAATTAACTTGAAATGTCACATGCCACATATTGCAACATGCAGCACATTTAAGAACATGCATAGAATGTATGGCACGCAGGACGCAGGATCTTGTCTCATATACTAGATAGCATGCAACATGGTCAACAACAAGCATTTGGTAACCTAGTTGGCTTATTATTTACACTCTGACCTAAGTGCATCTCAGTAATTAAGAATATTTTTGTAATACGATATTTTACCTCAGTATCTCCTTGCTGTTTGAGCAGGAGGAGTGAATCTGGCTTTCTCCGCTTCTTTCTCCCGATTTCCTTTCTCTTCAGATTTTCTTCCTGTTTCCGTTGCTTGGGCGTCTCTCGGGTAGGCGGCGTGAGGCGGAGGGACGAGTTGGACGGAGACAACGTGACACCGCTGCTACCCACATCGTCACCACCACATTCATCAAGTGCCTCCGACTGAATCGGATTCACAGTCACTCGTCCTACCTCACTCTTATGTTCCGAATCTGCTCGTCTCTGACCTCGGCGTCGCTTCAGGGTCTCCAAATTCGTGTCTGACAAACTGGCGGATTTCAACAAATTTCGTGCGTCCTTAAATTCAAAAAAAAAATTATTATAAATTAATTCAAAGTAATCAATGCTTAATTGAACGCATACCTGATGGAAGGAAACCGTTTTCTTGCCCGTGACGGAGAGCGTGACGACGGGTTTTCGTTTCTTGGTATGGGTAGGCGTATTGGGAAATGACTTGACGCGGCCAGTTAGAAGATTGAGTGTTGTTGGGCGGAGTAAGTAGTACTTGAGTCGAAGGGCCCGAAGTTGGTTCCAGTAGGCGTAGTCAAAGGACATGAGTGTCACGGAAGTGGTTCGAGACGTATTTTCCAAAAGACACGTTTCATCCCCGTCAGCACCCATCATCTTCCGTCCACTTTCCTCTTCCATTTCCATGTCAGAGTAGTAGTCATCCCCTTTGGTCCAGCGAAGCTCCTGGTACTTGTACACCTTCCGAGCACAGCCGCTCATGAAGGAACAGCAAGTGAAGATAATGAAAGCTAACAGCCCCAGTTTTAGCGGAAGAAAAGTCCAGGATGAAAATCGTTCCGTCCAGTGAGAATTTGAATCTGCTTTTTCTATAGTAAACGGATGGAGTAGGTACAATTTAGTAAGTGCTGGCTTTTTCGCAGAATTGACTTCTGCAAAATATTGGAAATATAAAATTCTAAATCAAGAAAACAACTTTTTTCAGACACACAAGTTTTTGGTATGCTTTTTTAAATCGGAAAACCTATGCTTCATTTTAATATGACTTTAGCCAGATTTTAATTAATTCTACATATAGCAGATTCTGCACAGGTTTAAAAAATTCACTTAAAATATACGATCATCTAATAAAGACTTGAGTTACCTCACTTTAAGTATATCACATTTGAATCAATGTCCTATACTTAAACCGCTGCACAAAAAAACTGATTTTGACCATAATAATTGCTATTCAAATCTTTGGGCTTAGGATTTCCACTTTGTTCTCGGTTAACCATTTAAAATTTTAGAGAAACTTTCACCTTACGCATTAAATAAAAAGTTGTAGAAGAAGTACTATTTTTTAAAATAAAAATCAGGTCCAACTTCAATTTCAACAAAGCATATGATCGCTACTGACTTCTTCCTTAAGAACGAAAAATATTTTTTCTGAAGCTCACTGAAGATTCTATAACTTGAGATTGAGATCTGCCAGGGTTTTATTTGCCAAATTCTCTACTGCGTATTTTGCACATTTTGATATTTCAGTGCATGTTTGTATATTTCTATGCTGTTGTTTTAATTTTGACGCAAATTTAGAAGTTATCGTACACATTTCTGCAGTTTAACTGCATATTTTGACATTTTTTGAAAGTATTTTGCTATTGCATAAATATTTGATTCAAATCTGGCTATGAAATTTCATAAACAACCTCGGCTAGATTTTAATTTCATGTTTTTCAACAATTCTTGCGTTTTCACAGCTTGGCTGACTAGATTGCATTCTTCAAATACAATTGAAATGTCTAATTTTGCATACAAACTGTTCTGCAGTATAATTGTTTGTGCATATTGGCATTTTGTACATATTTAACTAAATATTGTGACAGTTTTTAGTACAGACGAGCCTTTCCTTAATGATCACTATGGGCAGGGATTGGCTATATTGAAATTTATTGTGTGCGCGTTTACCATAAGTCCCCCCGTGTGGCAAGACAAGCTTTTGCTCAACTTTCTTGCTGAATAAGCTGTTTAGCTGATATTTGTATAATGAAGCGTTAAGCCTTCTCCGCTTGCGGTCATATTGATTTTATGTTTTCATTTCCATGTTGGTAGGTCTGATGAGACATTGACAAATGTTACCTGTCTTCGGAGCGGAGACAATTTGGTAGAAAGCAAAGAAGTAGATGGAGGGTGCGGAGCAGTTGTGAAGGAAGTTGGCTTCGTCGGATGCAGCGATGGAGAGGGAGCTCCCAGTCGACTCAATGGTCATCATAACGAGACTGTCGAGTGAGGAGTCGTCCGGACTGGGCGGGTTCTGAAATGGATATTGACTTCCCATCGTCGTCTCCGTACTGATTACCTCAAGAAGATTCGAGTCCGTCGTATTTCCATCACGAAAACTCACAGTCACACACTGAATGTCCGCCTCAAGTATGTGGAACTTAATTCTATTCCCGTCCCCTTTCGTCTACACGGAACAAAATGGAGAAAATAGGCATTAGCGACACGGACCAAGACTAGGCTTTAAATCCTAGGAATACATCGGCTAAGGAGCCTAAAATGTACATAGTTAACACAGGGTTGACGCTAAATATACCGGCGATACGGAAGAAACGGATATTCAATACGAGGGCTGTTCCATTAATTTTAAGACTTTTTTGAAAAGCTGTAATATAAATATAATAAAATGAATTGCGTTTAAACTTTCACTGCAGGGAAAGTAGTTGCTATATATTATTAATTACTGTACAAACTGGTTTTACAAGAATTTAAATAGTAGGCTTTAGGAATAATACTTTTTTATATTGGGTTAATTGGGCACCTATTTCGCCTAAGAAATGTCAATGCAAGTTGCGATTACTTTATCGCCATTCCATGTTTTTATACCAGATTAAATAGTTAGCCCTGCAATATTAGTAAATATCTCGTTTTGAAATGATCAAAACAGTTTTAAAGAAGAAATATCAGGAAGGCCTTAGCTGTTGAAAATTATAGCATCATAATAGTTTCTAGTAATAAGCGTTGAGCAATAATAACTTTAACCTAGAAACCCAACCTTGGTATTGAATCTTTATCACATTTTCGAAATTTATTAGACTTTGACAGTCGCGCAGATGTGAGATCTTCTAATTTGGCCTTCCAGTAAAACCACAAATTACCTAACAAATCAACTTTTGAATTTATCATATTATTTATATTTTTTTGAAACATCAAATTGGAAATCCACTCAGTTCAATTTTTGACTGAATCGATTTTTGGGTTAGATTTCATGGTTGTGATTTAGTGACTTTCCAAACAATAACATATATTTCTTAAAATTGGTATTAAATATAAAAACGATTCAATTCTTTGAGGTGAACAGAAAATTATCAAATTATGAACATCGAAACAGTTGACTAAATGCACAACAAAAGGCATCAATTGAGAATGACAAATTTAAAGCCATCATAATTTGTTTTCAAATCGCGCAGTGCAACTGCAACTGCTGGCTACTGCTCTAATTCAATGATGTGCTAAATTTTTAATTCGTGGAGTTGAATTAAATAATATGTGATGTGCTCAATGCGTCTTGAGTCGAGTCGAAATAAGTGTTTGACGTTCCCTGGGTTCAGCGTCAACTTGAGTTTTAGAACCTTCCGAATTTCTAAACGATTCACTTATTCACCCCGTACTTCAATAATGCAGGACTTGTATTGCATCTTATTCCATTCCTGGCCTCCTTATGCAAAAGCTTCATTCCATTATTTCACCCTTTCCTACGTCGTCCCTCCTTTGGTAGAATATATTAGTTTTCCGGCTTTCACCCTCTCCGGTTTTAGTTTCTGAATTTGTCCTTTACTCGCCTGGTTGAGCAGAGAGTGAGAAAGTGTTTATACTCATAATAGAATTCTGCTTACCGGGGGAAACAGCGTCTGTGAAATCCACATAATGTACAGGGTGTATAGGATAATTGTTAGATATTTTGAAAAAAAATTGTAACTCGAACAAGAGAACTGAGCATCTTGTTATTTTATTTTCTTGAAATTATTACCGATTAAACTCATAGAGGTAATGAACCTAAGCTTAGGCTTAGACTAGAGGCACAAAAGCCATGCTAATTGCTTGCAGGAAATGCGTTCCATACTAAGAGATAGGGTGTGAAAGTTGTTTACATTTCAGGTGCTCTTTAGTGTGTAGGCTATTATTGGATTATTCAAATTAATCCTTGCTGCCATGTCAACACCAACAAGAACCCATGAAGAGCCATACATTAACCCACGAAATGTCAACAATTTTCACACCCTATCTCTTAGTATGGGACGCATTTTTGCCTAACATGGGATTTTTCTGATTTTAAAAACTGATGGAAGAGCAAATGCGATGTGTAAGTTAAGTATGTTTGTCAAATATATTTTCTTCAATGCATTTAAAAAAGAAATAGTCAACGCTAAACTTAATGAGAGTTCACATTTTGAATGTAGTAGTGACATCAATTGCGTATTGTGTAGGATTGTATTGCCAGGAAATTGGTCACCGTTGCTATAGGCAACCGTGTTGACAAAGTCGAGTTGTTGATATAAATACAAAATTCGTACACCAATTAATCGAGAAATTGAAAAACAAATAGAACATTCCTCCTTTCTTACCTCAGAGAAGGCGCCATGGCTTAGTTGGTTAAAGCGCCTGTCTAGTAAACAGGAGATCCCGAGTTCGACTCTCGGTGGTGCCTCACAACTTTTTGCCTTTTTTGAACAATATTTTTTTCTACTATAAGAAAGGGACATTAATTTTCTCAACTAAAGACGATACGATGGGCAAAATCTAACCCAAAATTTAGAAAGAACGAAACACTAGGTACATTGTGTAAATATTTATTGAAATTCCATACAAAATAAGCGTTCCTTGTAAGATCAAGCGGAAATACATATTGTAGTTATTAATTCTTAGAGATTTGATCAGTGGACCATGAGTTCACAAAAACATCCACTTTATGACGAGACTTTAAATTGTAGAAATTAACATTAGGTTGGCATGCATGGCTGAATAATTAAAGTAACAGCGATAATCAGCTTCAAAAATCAGAAAAAATTCAGAACCTCTTTTAATCGTCTGTTTAAAATAAAAAAATTTGCCAAGTCTCTCGGGTTTCTGGTGCTGAGCGAAGTATTTTTCAAAAGGGGCAACAACTACCTTATCCACCCTGTACAATATTCCTCCACAAACTCAGGCGGCTCGTGAGCATTAGCATGTACAGATTACAATACAAGCCGGAAGAATAAATAGGGAAAGAGACGGAGGAAATATTCCAATCCCCTCCGAATCATCGTTATTTCGGTCTGCCTCTTTCCATGAGAAATATGGGATTCTAGTGACTATGCAATTTTAAGTATCCGTTAAAGCTTAAAACGATTCTTGTTGTCTGATATTTGTTTTAAATAAATCAGTCAGTTTACTGTACAATGCAATCTGATTCCGGGGACCGATATAAAATTGATTTGGTCAGTCACAAATTAACCATCAAAATGCCAAATTTTCGTTTTTTTTTCATTTTAAAATTTAGATTTAATTGTAAAATTCACTTTAAAAATGTTTCAACACACTACCAAGTAAGTATATCCACTTTAATAATCACGACAATACGTATATCCCTCCCTCTATCCCAAACTCCCTCTGTCACACAACAACTTCTGTCAACAGCATTACCGGTGGCCAATGCCCTGGAAAC
>JAQFYU010001188.1:0-16043 GCA_034694905.1 Ceratophysella granulata | reverse complement strand
AAATTGGACCAACTTCACTTAATTTAAAGGTTCATAAGCTAACAAACCGGTTAATTAACTCAGGCCTTGGTCATATCTATCAATAAATTCGATGAGTATGTTCAATTTAAACTTAATTCTCTTCAAATTTCAACAAACTCCAGAAAACACCGGGCATTTGGATTAATAAGGCACGTGTTCCACGCAATAACGTGAATTGCATTATATGCGCGCTTTTAATGAATAGAAATCAGTGAATATTTAAATTGGAATTCTCAATTCTCAATCTCAACTGAACTACTATATAAAATTATAAAGTATGAGTTTGATACAGGTACCCACTTTCATCAATGAGATTCAATTTCAATTTCTTCAATTTTGAAACGCTAGTAGAACCGCTACTAGAGTGTAGGCTATTAAAATTGATTAGCTGCATAGTATGAAACCAATTGAATGGTTTAATTGGGAAATGTGATGGAGCATTTACAGGTAATTAATTATAAATCAAATTAAGGTGGTTTTTTACTTTTTACTTAGGGTTTATCTTTTATTTCCAAAATTCAACCATTTAATTTCAAAATTGATCCTTGAAGCCTGACCTTGCTGAAAAACAAACTCCCGTCTCATTTATTTAAGTCTATATCGGATGGAGACTTGATCTGCAGAATATTGGCAGTGTCATCATCCTCACCGTACAAGTAGGAAATGGGAAGAAGGGAGTGACATGGATTTGTGATTTGTTCTATTCGAACCCAGGAACCCGGCGGAGAAAAGCAGGACATTGACTTGCTGACTCTTGCAGTCTCAAGCCTAATCGTAGGTATAGATTCCAAATCCCTGTCCTTCGTCCTAAACCTAAGCCAGAGCTTCACTTGGTTGTATATCGCTATTATAGTGGTGGAATGCGAGTTATATTGTACGCATTGAGATTCACAGCCAGCCATCCATTTGTTTCCACGGACCACGAGTATTGTTGTCAATGGCAATGACTAGAATATATATACTCGTATACTGTAGCACATGCACAATTCAGATCCTCTGGATGGAGGAGAAGTCATGAAAACCCACCGAATCACTCTGTTCCATGTCCGTATCATTGAGAAGGGGTGAAATATTTCGCACATTAAATGTGCGAATCCCATAAAAGGATGGAATGGTGAACCGGACTCATCCATTTCCTGACCACCAGAGTTGCTCATAAATCCTTCATATCTCAAACACTCAACTTATGGAATCCATCTCTAATTCCTTTCTCCACACTTTCCTACATGAACTCACTAATTTCTACTTCAATCCGTGAGATTCTGGCCCGATGCTGCCTTATCTTCTGGTGACTGAGTGGAAGGATTGTTGGGCTAATGGAGGTAATATTTCAGCGTATATTCCTATTCTGTAGACGGAAACAACGAAGCATGATTGTTCCGCCAGGCTGAGTTGTTTCAGTCCTGCATCCTGTATGAGACATGGAAAGGTAAGGCTCGTATGCTCTAAAACATGCGATATAAATGCCAAAATATGCACTAATAATATGCATGCAGCGAAAAATGGATTTTTATACAAAATTTAAGTTTCGGAAATATACATAGATATTCTGTGGAAATGTCAGCCAGTCAAGTTGCAAATTAAAATCCAAATCAAACGGCGGCAGTTTTTGAAACTTTAAAACAAGATATTCCGATATGTAATATAGGAACCTCCAAATATCTTGAATTAAAAAATAATAAAATAAGATAAACAAGTGCAAAACATTTTTAAAACTATCGAATAAGCATCAAAATTAGAAAAACGTCAAATTATGCAAATATTCACTAAAATTGTCTCTAAATATGCAAGAATATGTAATTTAAATGTAGTTACTGGAACCGTGAATCGTTGAGATACTAAATTTTAAAAAGTCTAATCCCCCTCAAAACTGTTTTTGCATAGAATTCGTTCACTAATCATGAGAGGTCTAATTCAAAGTTGAATCACCACAGGTTAAAGTACTCTGGCCCAGACAGACGTAGTCTTCAGTCTCTGTTCTGAATTAAGGATTAAAAAGCGTATAATTCCCTCCAGTTCCAATCTCCGGCCCACTGTCAGAAGGGGTGGTAGTGTGGTAGTTCCGGGAAATGGGATGCTGTAATTAGGCTTTCTAAGCCCCTCTTGGCCAGTCCAGGTAAACTACAGCTAGCCCTGGTTCTAGCTTTCCCTTTCATTCGACATGTAACTGTAAGCTCCATTTAGATAACTTTGATGAGGGCATCAATGCAGAACTCGGATGAACAATCCCTGCTTATCCGCAATGTTCCATGCTGCTAGCTACTTCCACTACCAATTCTGTGTTTGCATGGAAGCTGTTTTGAATAAAAGCAGAGGGACTGACTGGACGCATGCTACCCAGTGCTACGGAAAGTTCGACCAAGAGTCAGCGAAGCACAAAAGTCACTCAGGGTGGAGTTGCACGTGTTCCACATGAGGAAATCCTCACCGTATACCAGAGACCAAACTTCCTTCTTATTATTCTGGATAATTTCCTACTGCATTGTACTTTGTTGTCCAAAAATACTCAAAATGGACACTTTCCCACTGCCTGAGTTCATTCACGTAAATAAATTCTAAGTTGTTTGGCTCTTGTGCAGCATGGGTAAAAATGCGAATATCTAAATCTGGAGAAAACTACTGGAAAATGTAATAATAGAGATGGATTTTGGGTTTTATTGGATAACTGTATTTCATGCCACGCCTTGAACCTCGTTTCCCCCAGATAGCTCAGATAGGATATCTGATGACTGCGGAATACACCGACAACAGGATTTATGCCATAACGATCAATCCTTTTACCAAGGAATTCATCCTGAAGAGAGGCCTTCAGACACGGAAATCCATTATCAATACATGAGCAAAAACTCTCACTTGATTCGACATGTTCCAATGATACGGAAAAACGTTGCTACATGTACAACTATAGCTAAACTATGTACAGATGCATATACTATATACTGCATACGTGGAGAAAAGGCAAACCTTGGAATTGCTACTAAATTTTTAATTTTTGCAAGGGAGCTTTTATACGGGTGAACGTGCTACGAATGGCTCCGCTAAATTCGAAAAGCTACAGATGTTATAAATTATCAAATTAAATGTTTTCATTTCACTACATTTTCAAAATATTGGATTCATCCTGATTTGGGGATTAAAACCAGGCATTTTTAATTACAAAGTCATAAATTAGAGGTTTCCGTATAAAATTTTAACGCTATACTTTCAATGGGGTCGGTTCAGCCAATGCAATCATTAAAATGCTACGCACCTTCAAAGGTCGAGGGTCTTTAATTGAATTGAAATTAAGCTCCCGTTTTTAATTAAATATAATATTGTTTTCAGTTTAAGCTGATTCCTTCGTAGCATTGGGACTAGTGGCTAATTGTGCTTACTCATGTTTGGCAAAAACAAAGCGATATTTGGCCTTGGGTTCAAATACATTAGCGATTTGCTCAATAGCATAGCTTGATTGAAACAATAGGTACCTCAAGAAATTCGTTTTATGTAATTTACAATTGACACTTGAGTCTAAAAATAATTTGAGAACTCCTTTCCATTGCACCGTGTCATTCTCTGACATAATGGTAATGGTAGGATGACCACCTACGGTTCCTGTAGCCCTCAGACCTTTTCTCGCACTAATGCACCAAATGAAGAAATGAGTGAAGGAATAATCTTTTCATAATAATTCCTTCCAAAAGGTATTATTTCCTCTAACATCTTTGTTAGGCAGTGTGTAATGCGTAAGATTGGATTACATCAGGCCTAATACTCTTAGTCTCTTATATAGAATCCGTATCTCATTTCCATTCCATTACAAAAACAAACGAACTGGAAGAACTCCGTCTCGAAGGTGCTCAGGATTTCGTAGTCTTCCTACAATATAAGGCCTAAGCTATTAATAACACTCATTTATAATACCCCAGACGTCAGAGCAAAGAGGATTAATAATGTTGTTCTACACCATGCGTATGCATATCCCAGACTATATATACACAACGAAACAAAAAGAGGCACTTATATTCAGTGTACTCAGAGCTCAGCGGGTATTAGCGATAGAATTCAAGCTCTCGTCGAATCTTTGTGCCAGGCCAGCACTATGATTATGAGTTCGGAAAGGTAATCTGTCAAAGACATGAGTTCACATACGATGTAATCTAAATACAATATTCAGTTTAAATATAAACGATTAACAGTCAATGGATTATTTATGTATAAACAAGAGATGAGATGAAATCAGCTTAAATCTGGTTTCAATTACATACCTTTACAAATACATTTGGTTTGAGTGTTCTATTTTGGAATTAACCATATAATCTGGTTTTAAATAAATTTCAGAGTTCACTAATTTTGTTAAATTAGCTTAAGCTAGGATGATGAGTAGCTCTGGTAATAGTATGGAAAATGCGGCAGGTTGAACTTGTTCGATTCCTTTTAGGCATTATATTAGTTCTCTAACAGCCACAAAAAGCATAGCTATTTCGGTTTTCTCTATTAAAGTTAGAGACTGCGAACTAAAAATTGCAAAATAAATCACCAAGCCAACTAAAAACTGCAAATTAAAAACCGTGAATGATCTGAAAATTGCGAATTAAAAATGGCGAATTAAAACACCGCGAACATGAAGAACACCGAACAATAGAAATCACGACATAAAAATTCTTCTACTCATTGTAGAATTCAAGTGGAATATTCAAGAACAATTATAATTTTGAAAATTAAAAAAATTAAAACAATTAAAAGTCAACAAGAATTCCACAAGTGACAGTTCATGAATAGTTATTTTATTTTTCGACTAGTAAAATTTTGATGTTGCGGTTTCTGATATTGGCGGTGTTTAATATTGCGTTAGAGCCTTTTGTAGAAGCGCTTTGAAATGCTTTTAAGTTTCTTCATCTGCAGGAGCAAAAATATGAAAGACACTGAGATGAGGATTCCTTTCATGATTCTAACTTACTTAACTTTTTGACTCAACGACTATATTAAATCCGTCCAAAGTCCCTATTTGTCAAATTACAGTACATATGGATACGAATTGCAGTCCCATTGTATTTCATGGAACATGCTTTCATGCGAGTTTTGCCGAAATGCTCTCATAATTTTGTGATATGAGCACTTTCGTAGATATTGCTAAAAACTGTGTTCAGTTGTGCCTTGTGCGTGCTTTGCTTTTAGTTTGCTTTCTCCTTTGTAGGTACAAGGTACATGCTATCCTTAATCCTTCAGAAGGATTCCTTCTGTATCTGTATACAACGAATTAGCTGTCGCCTTGAAGCGCTACAAGCTCGTACCAATCAATCTTTTAAAGTTCATTTAAAGTGATTTAATGTTTAAGCAATACTGCTAAAAGTTGCAATTAAATGTTCTTTGAACTAGAAAATAAGTACCGTATTAAATATGTACAACCTTAATTACACTAAATAAACTACGGTTGGGAATGCGGCCTACCTTATTGCTAACCCGAGTTAGGTTAATTTTTATACGAAAAAAAAAAAACCCAGGAACACGAGCAAAAGCAAAGTATCATTTCGTGGCAATCTGATACCTCCTGAAGCGGAGTTATGTTTAAGGAGTTGACAGAAAAAACATGTCATGACACTTGGAGAAATAAAATCAAGAAAAAAAAAGTATTTCTTCAGGGAACAAAACTCGACATGGTATGAACAGAAAACGTGAGATTGCAAGATTGCAAGATTTCCTTCGTCTCAGTCAGGAAGTCCCGCAAATCTGCAAGAGTCTCAAAGTCTCCAAGGAAGTACCATTCCTCTCTATTCCTAACTGCAACGTCATATCAGTTACCGCTTCTGAAATCTACCTACCGCCTGACAGCACGACTGTATATCACTTGTTTATTCGCGACAGTCCTTTCGGCTCAACTGCCTTCACTTGGTATGGTGGTGATTTAGCACTTGATTAATGGGTCAGCTTTCCGTAAGGTGGAAAATCAGTGAAAAATCAAAACTCGGAACACATTAATTACTCCCCGTTAACCTTCTGTTCTATTCGAGTCGAAACTTAATGAATGTGACGTAATGGTAGTTGAGCCTATCCTAAAAAATGTAATCAAGGGAAAGGATATCCAATTTGAATTTTGTTGGACCACCCGAATCGACACAACCAAAACCTAGGAATTGAATTGCAACTGGAATACAAAACACATGTAACTGTGACTCGTCTACCACTGTTGTAGGGACATGGATTTGTGTATAAGACATAAGACAGTTAATTCCACAGGATACTCAGTACATGCGACTCCTGTGTTCATCTACTCGTTCTTTTGTTATTCAATTTCATTCCAATTAAAAGAGGATCTTGAGAGTTATTTTCTCATTTGGGTGTTTCCAGTTTCCATCCTGTGCTCAGATTAGCTCTGCTACAAGTATGGAACTCTGAAGATCTTGCCCAACTTTCTTAATTTGTCGGATAGACTGTTTGGAGATAGATGAGACAATCTCAGGATCATTCGCACTTCACGTCATTACAATAATAGCACAGTAGTGCACCAATAGCTCGAGTTCTAGAGGACATATCGTATGGCTCCAGTAAATGAATCTCGTATCCAAGTATGCAGAGGTTTCTAATGAATGGGAAAGAAAGCATACATTGAGCTTTCTCTTCCAAATAGTCGTCTATTAGTGCAGTCAAGTAGAAACTCGATTTGCAAGTTACTAGGAAATTGAACCCTGATACCCGTCGCAATATATCTGAGCTCCTTGCAGATTTCTTCGATCAGCAAGCTTCTAGTGACCCAAATATTGTACGAATTTTGTCAACGCGCCTTCTAATTTTTTTTTTTATTTTATGGTAATTTCCAGGGAAAATTCGACTGTGGGTTCTAAGCTTAAAATCGAGTATTAGTGCTTATGATTAGATTCCCGAAATTGCAGTTTGGACAGAAATAATACAAAGAAATAGCATTTGTATTATGATTTACTGGGATTCAAAAATTTTAATACGGAAAACCAGGTTTCTAAATTAAAATATTATCACGCCACAGTGAGATTTAATGATATTTAATAAATGGAAATCGTTTCTAAAATGAAAACAAAATAAAACTCAAATTAACATTTGTATAACGTACATATTTTAGTCTAGATCCACTGCAAACAATGCTTAGCAATGTTTCAAAATTAGCCATATTTTTCTATTTTTTCAATAAACTCTTTGGAATTTCAGCTTTCAAATGAGGTATCACTCTATGAGGCATTCTTAGCTCGCCCCGTATGGCATGAGTCATCCTGAGAGGGACAAATGGTGATCTCATCCAGCGTTTTACCCCTTTGCTGATGAGCAACTCAATGGCGCGAAATTCAAAATATTAAAACGGCCTTAAGGAATTTGAATCAAAAATCCATGTCCCCAAGTTCAATCAAACCAAATTCCAATTGACTGTATTTAGAAAGTTCAATATGCTCTTGATTCATTCGTGACTCGTGACAAACAAGTCAGATCGCATTTGTATTCGCCAATGTCTACCACTTAACTCAACCTCAAGAAACTCCAAAAAACATAATTGGAGAACAAATGAGAAGAAGAAACATGATCTGCTCTAGTGCACCGCACTGAGATCATGAACTTCACCTCCTACCACTCTCTTTCTATGTACCACACACCAGTAGTAGTGGATTGGATTATTAATTAAAGTTGTTCATTATTTGAGAAACAGGAAGTTTGGAACTAAAGATAAGCTTTGCTCAGATTACATAGAAAGCTCAATAATTGCTGATTAACTGTACACCCCATCCTTACCACACCTTCAACCTTCATGCTCTCATTCGGAGGCCAAACCTCATGTTTTTCTCTACTGCTCTATCCGAACTTCGAGACTCCGCAAATTGACTTGAGAAGGTTTGCTCAAAGTTTCTCTTACCTGTAAAACAACAAATGGAATCATTCATTAGGTTTGTAATGCTAAATAAATTGAGTATAATTATTGTAGCTTTTTGTTCCTGTTGTGTCTGAGCTTTTGGACAGACCCTAGGTTCAGAACCTGATTTGATTTCCTTTGTTTAATATTTATTATGAAGCCATTCATTAGGTTTTTTAATGATACCGAAAAACGGAGGTAAAGTATATGTATCGCCTGGGCTTATCTCTGATGAACTCCACTTGACTGACTCGAGTCGGAGTAATTATAGGGTAAAAGTATTTGGAGTCGTGTGTCACGAGGTACAAGCTCAACTCCACTTCTTTCATTTCGCTTTTCTTTGAAAATAAATCCACTCATCCTCAGCCCAAACTAGCGTTACTTGATCATCAGGCCCAACAACACAATGGTTAGCATAACGAAGTCAAACCTCAAACTACAACAGAGGAGAACTTTGCATACAACTCCACGGATTCCAAAGTCTGAAGAGTTCATTATTGTAAGGAACAATAAAAAACTCCAGCTCAGTTTACCGTAAATTAGTCTTCTGGCTCAAAAAATAAAACGCTTTCTGTCCTCATTTTACCCCATCTGTAAAATAGCTTCTGGCATTTAATACTTCTTTTTTCTCTGCATTTTTGTCAAGCATGATTGCGCTAATAAGAGGCAAAACAACACGGCACGTCAATGTGGACGGAAGGCAAATGCACTAGTTGCGCTGCGTGTGGGAAGGGAACATGAGGAAGTGTACTGTAATACGATATGTGATCTGGGTAGGCTTTAGCTCCTCATTAACAATTTTTCAACTGAAGGCATGATCAGCTTCTGCCTTCATCCTCGTTTGCCCATCTTGAATGTCATCGTCCTAATTCATTTCCTTCATCTTTCATTACTGTCGTCTTTTCTTAAAGTGGAACAAAGTGCTGGGTTTCAAATTTCACCACACGAGATACAGTCATCCGCATTTTCTTACGCTCTGCCGCTGCTGTTCACTGTCCAATGAAATTACTTATCCGCTTCGTAAATTAAACTCGATAAATTGCTGAAATTCAGCGAATTTTAGAATATCTCCAATTTTTATAATTTTAGAAAACATTAATTTTGGCTATACTGGTATTTAAATTTCTTTTTTTTTTCGAAGTCAAAAAGCTGCAGTAATATAAACCGTAAAGTTAAATACCGCTTCCTGTTAAAAAAGTACAATTTAAAAGCGACAGCATAAAAGTTCATAAAAGCCACATCCGAGCAAACTAAGCAGTATTAAAAGCTACATGAAAGCCAAAATGATTGAAACAGCCACAATTAAAACCGCAACATCAACTATGCAAATAACATTTTTATTATATGCTAAATTGAATTAACGCTGGCTGTGTTGTTTGTTTCAAATATTGAAAAATAGAGAAGTGTCAAAAAATAATTCGGCATGGGCAACTGTACTAAAAACTCTGATTAAATTCATTTTGTAAATCGGATAAGGCTAAATTGTAAATGTCAAGTTTATTGCATTTTGCCATCAACATTTTTGCGCACAATCATCTTCCTTTTGTTGGATATACATTTTTGTAATGTGGCTATCATTTCTGCAGCTGTTTAATGCGACCTATATGTATGTTACGGTATTTGATTCTTCAGGTTGGGGCCGAAATTTTTTAAATTTTTAAAAAAATAAATTTTTACTAGAAATCTATTATCCAATTTATCATGAATGACAAACTTGAATGTATTAAATGGCATTTTCATGTAAAAATATTGTCTTGATTTTCCATTTCTCTGTTAAAAAGCTTTTCCGTGCCATTGTGTGAATGGGCAAGTCAAAGAATCCATCTACATGTTCCAATTATTACTGGGCGTGGATGAGACTCACGTTCACATTTCATATTTTAACGAGGAGCTTCTATAGCAGCCAGCCTATACTTACACAGATTGAAACGTATTGCTTTCAAATTATGAACTAAACTAGTTTGTAACAACGTCATGCTTGGACTGCCCTGAGCTAAAATAATACGTACAAGTAAATTAGTGACTGAGTCTTCCTTTTCCTTGTTTTTATTAAATTGAGTACGAGACCTGGGAAGTCAATGGGAACCATATCCAACCAAATCTGTGCAGCAAGTGCCTTTTGGAGAACAGAATTTGATTATGCTCAGAGATTTCTAGACTAATTTCTCTTTTCTTGATTATATGTCTCTCCAGTTAGAGGATCTGTATTCCAGTCCAGTTAGAGACAAATCTGGTTGAGATTCTGTGCAGTAGGTAATGTAGCACGCACGAATCAGTATACAATCGGTTCAAGTTGAAGATCCTATCAGTGTGTTACTGAAGCGTTCAACATTTGAAGCTCACAGGCCTGACTGAATAATCACTGACTCCAGGCCAATTTCCAATTTCTTTTCCTTGTGCACGAAAGTCAACAATGAATTAGGCTTCCTTTCTCTGCTGGCTTCGTCCAGTTCGTTCGAGTTTACACTATTATTATGTCTGCCCAGGAATTCTTGGTTATCCTCTTTTCTCAACTGGCTTCTTCACTTTGGAATATTTGAAGAAGGGGTTCGGAATGCTAGGTGAACTAGGCATTTGCATTAAGGCTTATTAAAGTGGCTGGAAAACTGTAACTCAAATCTTGGTAAGGCACAAAATATAAAATATAAAACCGGTCAGCAGGAGAGATGAGTGGTCAGTGATCTTTAAAATCATATTTTGGGCTGTATGATATTTTATTTAACAATATTGATTTTATAAAATTTGTCCATGCTTTTGTCACGTATTTGACTAATTTAGAGGACGTGATTTTGGAATTCAATAATGGTGATTTTAATTTTATGATTTTGTGCTCTAAAAATTTTTTTATTTCCATTTTGCTTTAATAATTTTTCCTGATACTACTGGCGAATTTCGAAAATAGTATTGTATATTTTGAAAATCAAATGATTTTATAATCACAATTCGGAACTCTATAATGATGTTGATTTTGACAAAGTGTCTTGATTTTTTATCTTCATTTTGACGAATTTTAAAACTTGGCTTTTAAAGGCTTTGTATTTTATAAATCGTGATTCTCAATATAAATTAGTGATATTAGATCATCAAGATTGCCATTTTTGAATTTTAATTAACCTATTTTCGTTTATTTTGCTGAAATATTATTCTTGTCAAAAATAAAATTTTAATGGTGAATTTCGATGTCACGAATAATGATCAAGTGATTTTGGTCAATATTTTCCCGAAAATCATCTCCCAATTTTGCCCATTTCTGCCGGTCAATAGCTAAAATGTAACCCAAGAAATCGATATCCACTCGTATGTTACTTTCTAGTTCCTTAGTTTACAACACCGTACACAGAGTATTGGAGACTGGGTCATTCGTGGGAACAATTCTCACAGGCATTAGACAGAAACAGAGAGATGTACACTATGTAGCCGAGTTTAACAGAATAGAAACAAAAAGGCGAGGCTGAGAAGTTGTAAGTTGTAAGATGCATGGAAGTGGACATTAAGCCCAAGCACGTCAAATCCGAAGCCACGACGGCTTGCCTTTTCAGAATTTTTTATTCTCGGAGATTTTTCAAGTTGAACTGATTGAAGAGTTGGTGAGTAGCACAAAAGGAGGTTCGTGTCCACCTTTGTAATGTAAAGCCAAGTTGAAATATAGTTAAATCCTTCTGTTTTCGTGTTAGATTCTAATGATCCTCCCATGATACCTTCTCCTCAGTGAGAAATATGAGATATGACACGACTAACGCAAACTGATGTATTTAACCACAATCTCCCGTAATGCAGTGGTTGTATTTGCAGAATACACGTTTTTCTAAACGGTGCTAAACTCTTGTTTACTCGGGGAACAAAAAAGACAGCAAACAATATTTCCTTCCCATTGTCTCCTTGTCTCTTTTCCCATTCCATCTACTGCATCATCTTCCGTCCTTCCTCTTTTGGTGTTTTGGTTATGCCTCTTTGCTCAAGGTACAGTTTTAATTAGACCTAGATCAACTTGGAGGAAGCGGATGGTGCTCGACGCTTGATGCAATATGCGAGTTCATCCAGGAGTGAAATTTTAATTTTGAAACAAATTATATTTCCAAGAAGCCAAGAGGATCCGTTCTAATATGTTTGACTATACAAAGGGAAAGTAGTCTAGTCAAATCTGAAAGGCTCTTCTCCACCCACACTCTGATCCAATTCCCATGGATATTGCAAGGCAGAATTAATAACCTCATGAGAAAAGCATGTGTTTCTCATGAGGCATTGTACGGAGCGCACCAACACCATTCTACATGGCAAGACAATAGGTATCTGAGAAACTTCAGATCAAGCGTTCTGAAGCCTTCCCTTAAGAGCATCGTACATTGTACGTACAGACTTGAATTCAGATACTGTTTTATGGTGAGTCTCAGCACTGCAAAAACACATCAAGTGTTCCTTGTACCCAGTACCCAGATTTTTGTGAGAGAAATGATCCCAAAGGTGGGTTAGTAGGGATCTGAGTCAGGCCAACCTATGTTGTATCTGTTATGGGAAGAAATGGTCTGAATCCAGACTCGAGTCTTGGAAATTACATGAATACGTAATGAGGGAAAATGAAATAACCCGAAGAGATATTTACAACCGCACACGTCCCAGCCTTTTGTTCCCACTTCCCAAGAATCTCACTCAGATCCTGGCCTCTGAGTGGTCTGCAGCGGTTGGGGACCCAATCCACAATTTAGAACTTGATACACAGTCCTCTCAACTCTCAAGCCACCAAGCACTCAAGTCCCGAGTTTACCTTACTACGTCAGAAGGGGCTCATGCCTGGGTTCAGTGAGTTCCAGATTACACGAAGCCTCGACTGACGCCAATATATTTCTGATCAGCGCTTAACATTTATTTCAGTCAAGGATTGGCTATTTGAATCTAATTTGCTGTTTGGATTAAATTAAATATCAAGTTATAGCTAAATTCAAGTAATAGCTAGAAGCATTTCAAATTTTAAACGGTATTGTCGATTTAAGCCATTAACTTAAAAATTAAATTTAACTCTGTAGTTTTTAATTTAATTTTTAAAATATCTAAAATATAGTCAATTTGTGTTCATATTTTCAGTTTATGCGTTAAATTTCGTCCATGTGGATCTAAATACTACGCTGGTTGCTAATCCTGAAATTTTCTCAGATTTCTGAAATGGGTTTAAATCCATGCAAAATGCGACTAGAAATTACTGTGTGCTCTGGATTTGGTATAATCATCTTGATAACTCAGCATATTGCCATAAAGGTTGTGGAAAAGCAGGGAATTCTAAACACAGCGACAAAACGTTTTGATCCGCCCGCCCTCGTGCTTTACGATTTACAGTTGGGTCTACTCTTTTGAATACCCCAAATATTAATCGTAAAAATTGTGTTTCTCGATTCTATTGTTGAAATAGTTTATTACTTTAGTTTATAAGGTACTAGCTGTACGCTAAGCTCTATTTTGAAGCTGAAATAACGGACAATGCAACACAATGCAATACAACAACGACGACCGATTAAGATCATTGAAAGGAAGCCGAAACAAGAAACTGAGTGGCCACTGAATTTGGTTACAAAGTGTTGTGCTAGAGCTGCCACGTGTAGACGTTTTGCTCAAGACGAGTATTTACACCTTTAGAATAAAAATTACATGAGCAATTTTCACTTTTCCTTCTGGAAAAGGAAGCCGGACGAGGCCTGGAATTGACTGGGGGCTCGTTTTTCTCGGATTTAAGTCAGACCCAAGGAATTTTATGACTACTTTCCTCTTCTTTTCAACTCAAGCCGAGTGGAATAGTACATTACATTATATTACAACACTCTTCTCTCGTCCCGAACATTATTCCGAAAGAAACTTAGGGGAATCAGGCAGTCAATACCGTTCTTGCCAAGCGCCGGCTTATCGCTTCTTCCCATTACACTACTACATTCATATACACTTAAACATATCAACATACACACTGGCACTACCATAACTTTTCCAGAAAGAAGAAAATAAAATTGGAAGGACACAAAGTTTGTGTTCCTCTAGGAAGAAAAAAGAGAGCATTTTTCAAGAATCTCTTCCTTGGACTTAAAAAGTATTCCATTTCAAACCAGCATCTGCATAATAATATTCGACAAGGGAAAAGTTTATCCATATATTCAAACATTTCTCTTATTTTGACAATGGTAGAAAATAATTCAGGATAGGGACAGGCAAAACTGCTAAGTTCATGTGGAACCGTTCATCCAGGCATATCATTTGAGCTTTGAGCTTATGCACTTTAATCCCATTTACCAAATTCTTAAGATCCAATTAGTTTCTAGAAAATGGAAAATGAAATTTCTCGGCTGAAAATGGAATCCACGTTCTTCCATAAAGGAAAATATAAAAATGAAATATTGTAATCCCTGCCTTGTCATCATATGCCTTCATCTCTCTGATGCGACGTATATTTTAATAAGCCTAATATTCATGATGGGAACAAAGGACGAGGTTCATCAGAGCGTGTGTAAAGCTCGAGCTCGGGTAGCTACGTGCCATAATGACAAACAAATCCCATGCCAGATTCCCGCTTTCCACACTAATAAGAGTGAAAGCAGTTTGAATTTTGAAAGCCGGAGACCGGAACCAGAAGGTGAATGTTGAATGTATGGATCATGATAGTTATGAAACGAGTGAGTGATTCCTCACACGATCTCAGAAATGTGAATAAAATTGAATGAATTGAGCTTTAACTTTCATAGACCATGGGAGATATTCCATGCAGCATTTGCATGCCAGTCTACATACAATACAATGCAATTCAACATGACTGGCTCATTTTAACCGCGGCATTAAATACCGCGAATAACAAACCTTGAACATTGAAAACCTTGACATCAAAAACCGCGAATAAAAAGCGGGAAATCCAAAGCCGCGATTTAATACCAACGAACTAAAGACTGCAAATTGAAAACTTCGAAATTCGCGCGTCAGACTAAACACCGCCATTTGAACATCACGATTTAAAACCTGCGATTTAAAAATCATTAATTAAAATCCGTGAATAAGAAACCACGAATTAAATATGTTGAACTAAAACCGCTAGTTCAAAATTGCGAACAGTAAAAACACATTGATAGCCATTAACATGATCATAGCGAACAATAAAGCTTTTTATTTATTCATGGTTAGTTTTCAGAAGGCCGCGATGCAGTTTCGTTAGGTGCCGTCACTTTACTGTGAATTTTCGCTTCAAACTACCAGTAAAAATATTGTAATTTCGAGGTTTGCAATATGTATAACATTCAAGGTTATAAATATTTGCAATTTTTCATTTTTGCGGGTTTTTAATTCGCGGTTTCTAATATCGCGGTTGCTCTGGGCTACGGCAATATCAGAAGGCCCATATATAAGCGCCTCCGCTCCGCCATGCCTTTGGCACTGAAATTTCAAACTCCGTTTTATGAGCCTTTTATTTCTTACTTTAAGTTGAACCCTTAAACATTTAAATTGAATTCCACGTCTTGAGAGAGAAATGTCGTGTACATGGATCTCCTCCTTGCCAAAAAATACCAACGACTCAGAAAGGGGAAAACACTCACATCATTGTCTTGTACTTTTTTTCACTGGCTCTAAAACTATGGCATTGACAGGAAAATGCGTGGTACGCTCAACACATTTACAAGCACGGAAATCCTCATTTCTGTACCATAAATCTCTTTCTCCATCATAATTTAACACTTTTGAGCGCTATTATATAGTGTTCAACATTTTTTAGAATGGACATAAAGGGAAAATCTTGCTGAAACTTAAACATTTATCCCCTTAAAACAAGCATTACTGATTTACATGGCTACAAAACAACCTCAAAGTTCCTGCATATTTGCATAAAATTCCACGGATCTGATGTTTCTAAGGAATTTGACATGAACATTTCGCGAATTAATCGTTCTTTTTCATTTTAAGTTCAGTGTACAGAGTCATTAAATCATGGTGCCACTCACCACAGTGCTTCTCAAAATGGGAAAGCCAGATAAGCTGTGGCTGGTTCATTGAATTGAGACTTTGTAGGAATTATTTAGAGAATAAAACTACTTTTAAGTTTTAAAATGGGATATGTTGCTGGTGTAGTTACATGTTAACAGTATTTTCACGACTTTACATTGAGCCATTTTACATTTAACCAAAAACTTTGTAGATCTGTCTGCTTTAAATTTAC
>JAQFYU010001187.1:0-16046 GCA_034694905.1 Ceratophysella granulata | reverse complement strand
AGCAATTCTAAACCTCCGTTTGCACATATTTGAAATTTCAGGGAATGTGTGCAAATTACTGCTTTTTCAACTGAAATTCTTGAACAATATGAATTTGTGGATGTTGAGTGTCGGAGAAGAATCGTTGGAGGGAAAGCGTCACAAAATGAAACTGATACTACCGAAATATTCAAAACAATTTACGAAGACCAGTTCCTCTTCCTGCGGCTCAATCCGCTCAAAGAACAGCTGAGCATTTCAAAATTCCAAAGCCGTGATCCCAACAGAGATTTACTCAACATTCTTTTCATTGGCCTTGACTCCGTCTCATTCGCAAATTTTGAGCGATTCATGCCAAAAACTAGAGATTATCTTCTAAGCAAACTCTCAGCCTTCGAATTCACTGGCAGAAACAAGATAAGCTCTGGAACACAGGGAAACCTTCTGCCTGCTATCACAGGATGTAAATTGAGCAAAAACTCTAACAATCCTGAATCTTATTCAGATAACTGCACACTCATTTGGGAACATTTTGCAGAATTAGGGTATCGAACATTCCGATCAGAAGATGATTTTGGCCTGTACAAGTCTTTCTACCCAACTCTTAAGAAAGGAAACACGGGTCTTCCTAACACGGACTACGATTGGCTGCGCTACATTCACAGAATGAAGAAACGAAACAAGAATTATGGAAATCAGTATACTTTCGGTTGTTTTGATCATCAATGGGTTCATCATTTGCTTCTTAACAGGACAGCGGAAGTAGCTAAGCATTTTGGACCAAATAACCGTGACTCGCCCTGGTTCAACTTCATTTGGTCAGCTACGGCAACGCATGACATGATTGGATTTGCTCGATATATGGACGAACCTTTGTCTCAATTGTTTCAGGATCTTCACGTCAACAATCTCTTGAATAACACTGTGCTTGTGTTCATGTCGGATCACGGAATGTTGTATGGATCGTATTCCAGAACGTACGAAGGCTCGATTGAAGGTCGTATGCCTTTTCTTTACTTGGCTTTCCCAGATTGGTTCAGAGAGAAGTATCCACTCGCCATGGAACAAATGGGACGGAATGTTGATCGATTAACGACGCCATTCGACCTTCATGAAACATTGTTGGATCTTCTTGACGTGGAAAATCGAATATCAAACAAAGTACTACAATCGAGACTAGTTAGGCCGAGTAAAAACAATGGAATAACTTTGTTCCAATCAATTTCATCCATGCGTACTTGCGAATCCGCCAACATTCCAGCTGAATGGTGCATTTGTTGGGATAAAACTCTGATTTCCAATCCGAGTTCAGATACGAATATTGTGAAGATTGTGAATTTTGCAGTAAAGTTTCTGAATGAGAAATTAAGTGAATATAGTAAATGTGCCCAGTTAGTTCTGGACAAAATTCTTTCTGGTCGGAAGGTAAATTCTGGAAGAATGAAAGTGGAGGGCAAAGGCAAGCCACCCAAAAACTACGAAATTATTTTTGAAACGGCACCGAGTCAAGCCCTCTTCGAAGTGAATGCTGTGATTAGTGATAAAGATGAAATTCGTTTTATTGGAGATGTTCTCCGAGTCAGTGCGTACGGGAGTCAAAGTTCGTGCCTCCACATGGACGTTGGCGGAAGTTCATCTGGTTGGATTAGCAGTGTGTGCTACTGCGTCTGACAAACGACATCCATACGTGTGCCAGCACTTCGAAGTTAGGCGCCGGCGGACGAGATGCTACAGGTGCCATTGCATTGTAGTGTTTTGCTCAACGTTTAAAATGAGCCCAGGCGTGTCATGCGGTACATAATCTACTGGTTGTGAGCTGTGAGCGGAGCGGAGCGAGACTCAACATTAACCACGAACCCGAAGTATTAATCAACACGCTTTACAAAATAATCATATTGACTCCATGACTGTTTCTAACATAATGTGATTAATTGTTAGTCATACAATTTTACCACAAATTATAAAACGGGAAATTAAACCTACGACTTTAAAAATCTTAAGAATTATTATTGACCTGGAAACAGGTTTAAAATGGTTTATGCATGATTAATAGAAAAAAGCTGAGAAATAATAAGGAATGCAATTTTGTATATTTTTAATTCAACGTTTGCATTATTGGCTTGAAATATTAAAACCTCGTTAGTCGTTACGGCATCTCACATTCACATTCACTGGATATTGCAAAAGTGCAATACGTATGTAAAAATCGATTTGAATTTTGAATTTATTGAAATAAGTAAGCTGTAGATATGTCATATAAGCTTTCTACTTGGATATCGACTTGTAATTTCTGGTTTCGAATGTGGAACAAAATGCATTACTTGGTTAGTTTGCAGTCCTTAGTGGAGAATTCTTTAAAATATACATTTCGGTAGAATCAATGTAGCATTATAATAATTTTTGTTTTATTCAAAGCTTGGAAGCTCTATTTAAGGGGAATGTAAGCAATGCTCAGGCTTTGTTGCAGGAGCAAGTGCTACTGACGTGACAAGTGAAAAGTGGCATTTTTGGAAACACTTAAATCACAATTAGATTTAACAATTCTTTTTAGTTAAGTACTTATCATCTACTAACCTACACTATTTATCAAGTTGAACACGGACCAATGAAATTACCATTTGTATCAATAGTAGAAACATAGTACTCATGATAATAATTTACAAGTATTCATTACTTAAAAATCAAGAACTTCGGGTGTATGTGGAGGCATCACAGGCGGTGGCTGATGGGCATCAGCCACACGAGCATTCGTTGATCCACCACCAATCCTATACCGACACTTTGGACATTGTCCCGATTCATTTAATTGTCCACAGTCTCCCACAGCGTATACAGCTCCACAACGACATCGGTACCAACTGGTCACGGTTGCAGAAACTGCTTGAAATGTAGCCTGCCATTGTTTTTGTTGCTCCGTGCAGAAAAGAACACTTTTCTTGAGCAAACCATCCAGTTCCTAGAAAAGATTCATATATAAAGTAACACAAGTTATCTGTGAAAAATTCGCTGTTCAGCTACAGCTCCGTAGTGTATTGTATATGGTCATACTGAGAGACATCTTTTGAATTCGTTCTCTGACACACTGGTATACGGATGGATGTTGATCACCAACTTGCTGACTTTTTCATAGACGGGCTGCATAGCAGTTTCTTTGACGACCTCCGTCGATCCGCGCCTGTATAGCTGGAAAATGTCAGTCAAGCGCCGGAACTCCATGTTAAACTGTTTGAGTTCAAGTTGTGAAAGTGGAAGACCGCGACCTTTGACGATTCGGAATAACCGGAGGTAGCGCAGTACCAAATCTTCCCGGAGGGGTTTGTGCAGTTTTGCCTTATCAACGCACGCGTCTTCCCACCAGTTGAGCATATGAGACAGGCTCTCGAGGGTGTACTGATCCACCTGAAGAACAATAGCCAAAAATCAAAAGTAGATTTACTGTTTACTGTTTTTAATTTATAATTAATTCTGTTTCCTTCTTTCGAAATGGAAACCGTCGAAGATTCACTGAAGTGAAGACATATTCATTTCCTTAAATCGTGTACCAGCTTGTTTCTTTCGATATTAAAGATTAGGTGGATCGATACTCAATCCATTATAAAAATACGTTTTTGTTTCAAATTTTCATTAGCATTTTCTCAAATGCTCGCAAATCAGATTCATAAAGGATTTGAATATGTTGTCATAATGTCACGGAAATAGATACATTGTTACGGCTTATGCCATATGTCACGTCCGGTTAATTCACCTCGACAAATTCGTTTACAAAAAACCAGGGTACAATCGGGGTCGCATGTGCGAGATTTGGAGATACTATGCAAATTATATTAGAACCAAATAAATTACTACAATGAGAATGTCCCACCTTTTTGAAAGCCGCCGCCCTGGGATTTTTAGGCCGAGGTTGTTTGAAAATGTAGAGATATACGAATTGGGCAAAGAAGATTAATTCTGACTCGGGCTGAGTTCGCTGAGCAATATCGTCCAAACGACGTCCAATTTGCCCCACTGCATTTTGAGTTTCTTTCATGCCACCGAATATCTTGGTTTTAACTTCTATTACGTCATCCATACAGGCTTTCACTATTCCGCCATATCTTCTCGACTTCCTGATTGTAGTTGTGCAACTAGGACAGCGTTTCACCAAAATGCTGCTCGAGTCTTTCTTATCACCTTCCAAACCCATCCAGCTGTCCAGATCCGACACCTGCCATCGAACAAACCAACGTTTGTTATTCAATATTAGTTATAACTTAGTCGACCATGGAATTTACATAAAAATCAGATATCAATAGATAGATACTAAGTGTAACACTACTGCATGTTTACCCCAACAAATACTTTGGAAGACACACTTAGTTACATACCTCGAAGGCACGTCCACATTTCTGCTCGGTGTCTTCATGTAGAACCACAAATCTCGCACCTTCTTTATCCTCATTTCCTAAGAATATTTCTGTGAGTTCTTCCTTGTCACAAATAGCGCAGAGTGAAGGACAAGTTTCGTTACACAGGCCGACACATGGATGACCACATTTCAAACTACGTTGGCATGGTTCGGCACATGGCTCCCGATCGCATTTCTCCCCACAAAGACGAGTACATCGAACATGTTCACATTTCCAACCACAAGGTTCCTGAAAGTTACGGATCTCACTATTAGAAACCTGACGGTCAAGTATCAAAAGATTGCAAAATCCCGTATGGAAGTGGAACTATGAATCTACCTTGCAGGGTGTACATGGTTCGCCGCATGGCCTTCGGCAACGCGAGTGCTCGCAGCTCATGTCACATTCTCCTCCACATGGCGGACAAACTTCGGAGCAAGGTGATTTACACCTAAGATCAACAAAGTAAACATATATCACGATTTTGGAATGATGAATCGGATCGAACCGACGATGCTGGACACATGGATCACTCACGGATGCCCACAGACAAGGATTCTTCCGCATTTCTCACGACACTTTTCATGCATTCTTCCGTTTTTGCAACCGTGGCAAGTACCGGTACAGGCATGCTCGCATCCAATACCATCCAGTTTCAAGATTTGACCGCAAGGGGTGTCACAAAATGCCATTAAGGCTTCGCTGCTAACTGCAATAGGATTGAATGAATTATATTGCTCATTTCGATTCCTTCATAATCATTCTAATCGTATATCGTATATACAAACAGCTCGACAAAAGCGAGACAGTGTCTAGATTATTTTACACTAACTTTCATCTCCGAAGGCACAAGGAACCTTAACTAAATGTCCACAGGCAGAACGTTTCTTCGCATCCACCAAAACCATACAAAGTTTCTTCTCGGCTTTTCCGCAACAAGCAACGGCAAATTCATGCGGACAGTCAACAGATTTCTTCACAACTTGGACCTAAAAAATAAAGCAAATCATACACACGTGGAAGAAGCAACTCAATAAATTAGTCAATTTTAGAAAATAAGCCCGGAGAATTCAGAATGAAGTGAAATTAAAATGTAAATTAATTAGCCCTTCAAAGCTGAGTTTCTTTTGCAAGGAAGAGGAAACAAGGTTCCAGGAAACCATGTGATCCTATATTTGAACATCTTAAAGATTTGCAGCTCAGGTGCTGCGAATCTAATGTCAACGGTAACTACAAGTTGACCACCTACACAAAATACGAGTAGTGACCTGTCTGCCTGTATTCAGAATCTGAATCAATTCGTGCTTCTTCTAAGCGTTCAGACAAGATTCAGAGATCTGTCGACAGCTGAACATGCAATCCGAAAATAGTCTATTAGGTAACATTTAGAGCTAACCGTGCAACGAAATCCAGCAACTTTACTTTCATCTCTGGAGTCGTCACACCTCATCGTGATCTCATGGTTACAAGGTAACCGGGCGGAAACTAGAATTTCACATGGTGGGCATTTGCTGTGGCACTTGTGCTTATGCTCGAATCCTTCCATGCACTTGTGATTATTAGGACATTCTCGCGAGCACTCCTTCGGGCACTTGTAGTTCTCGTGGTCAGGATCTTTCGTAAAGTGGCAATCCTTGATACATGCATGGCCACATTCCAGCCGGGTGTCACATCCAGACTCACATTCCCAGCTCTCAGACGGAAGATGAGCTTTGTGGCAGGTAAGTGTGAGCTGTGAATATGAATGTAAAACAAACATTTAGGATACAAGCATCCATCCATACATTTTAAATTGGCGAATATTACATATTTGGCCGTTTGATCCTGTAGTACAAAGAAGAAAGAAGAAACCAAAATGAACTTCGGTATGCTTACATTGTGCTTGCAGTCCGGAAGAGTGACAGTCACGAGCGTTTCACATTGAATGTCTTTCGCTTCCTGGTAACAATTTGCCTCCTGTTCGTGAGTGCAAGGTAGCGTCTTTATCACGCGGACACAACATAGAACCTTTTCGGGATCCTTGAAACAAGGCAATTCCAGTTCATGGGAACACGGCAACTGGCGCATCATAGGAACGATGCACTTGTATAATCCTGCATCAACATAACATTGCAGCTCCACGGAATGTCCACATCCGAGCAACGATTCCACCTTTATACAGCATTTTGGACATGGATCCTGATAGCACCGCCCCACACAACCATGTCCGTTCTTGACGCACTTGCGGTCACATGGAAATCGGCACTCGTACTCGGCGTGTGGTCTATCTTTTACGTGACACACCTGAAACAACAAAAATTAAGGTTGAAAAAAAAAAACCTAATTACCGCTTCTGCAAGTGATAACCACAAGTGTTGTGTAGGGGAACTCACGAGTCGACATTTATGTGCACACTTGTCCAGCGGAGCTTCACACATGCGTGAACAACCACCTTCCGGAACATTTGAGAAGTCATCTGGACTCGTGACAAGCGTGATGTCACCATGGACCTCGCACTTTAGTGGCAGCGCATTTCCAATATTTTCTTTAGCTTCCAACTTTTCTCGAATTAGTTTCCAAGTGCTGGAATTGGATTCCATTGAGTCCATATTCCCTATCACGTAGAAACCGCGTCTGAAAATATGAGTGACATATTACTACACTGATATAAGGCACCGAATGGAATTTTTAAACGAAAGGCTTTAAAATATTCACAAAACTAACACTATTTGGGTTTAAATTCATCACTTTAATTTTCTTGAAAAATTGAAGCATATGCTGCTTACTTGGCTCTTGAGATGGCAACGCAAACGCGGTTGTCTGTATTCAAAAATCCAATTTTATTCTCCTCATTACTGCGCACGAGCGAGAGTAGAATGACTTCATTTTCTTCTCCTTGATAATTGTCCACGGCCGTAACGCGCACGCCTATGCAGCTCGGCTCATCCTTGTTGATTAACTAGAAATACATAATATTCAGTGCTTTAGCGTCGCAGTGACGCACTATTTTGGACTCACTAACTGGAGTAAGTTTAAAAATTCAAGTTCTTCTAAATATATCGACGCACCTTCTTGATAAGGAACATCTGGCCCACATACGTGGTAAGAATCGTGATTTCTTCACGCGCGATTCCCTGTAAAATGAGATGGCGGCAGAGGCGAGTGAGAAATTTCGCCTCGTGCTCATTGCTCTTGCTCATCCCGTCAGCTTCCTAAAAAATCGAAGAATTATGACAAGTGAAGAATGTTCAATGTGATTCCCACTCAATAGAAGAACTTTTTGTCAATTACCCCCATTTCCTGTTCCGTGTGCTTGATGAAGAACAAATTGGATAACATGCCTGGTACATCTGGATACATTTTCACGGAATCATGATTGACGAGGGATGTGTAGATTGTGGGAACGAGGAGGTCACAAATATCGGGTCTCATACGATGCTGAATCTAAGGAGAGTGAATATAAATGAGAAGTTGTGAATGTCTGCTCGATTTTGTACATAGACATAATTTGTTCCTTGATTAATGCCTTACTTCGAGAACGTGAGCATTCATCTGATTATTGATCATACGTTCAAAGAGAGAAACGTCCAGATTGAAGTCTTTGCCCAATCGATACACGGTGGTTTTGGGACGAAGTTGAAAATGGTCGCCTGTGAAGAAAAGATAAGATAATCTTATTTGTTAACAAGAGGGACAATTAACACAAATTAACGTTCGTAAAAGGTATAGTGTGAGAATATACGTACCAATGAGTATAAGATGCTGACAGTGCTTCGTGATAGAAGTCACAATGTGGGATTCCAACACTTCAGCTGCTTCCTCAACAATCACTAAACAATTTATATAATTCAACAACTCCACCATTAATTTCAAAATGATATGGGTTTCACTTTATATATATATTTAATTACATATAACATTATTCTTATGTTTTTGTAAATACTTTTATGACACACAGTAGCAATGACCTACCCATTTTGGATTTGATTCGCCTAAGAATAGAATTGTACTTTGCAGCACCTGTCGTGGTTGCACCCACAAACTTGACGTCTTGAAGAATTAGGGCATAGCCACGATTTTCAACATCCTTGAATTCATTAGTTCGTTGAAGTAATTGCTCCTCCAATTTGACCACTTCTCTCAAAAAGAATTCGCGCACCTTAGACACGCAGTGAAAGTAGGCACTCCAGTTTTCTCTCCAATGCCCGTGCTCAGTGGCGTTCCCTTAGGAGGGGTAAAATGAAAAATTATTATTAGTTCATCTAAATCTTCCGTTTTACTTCTCATATTTCAAGTATTTTTTCTCTACCTGATTCGAAACGAACCGACACAGCTCGGAGCACGGAATCCGTTACAGGCGGAAGTTGTAGTCGTCCGTCAGCATGCTTTTCGAGAATTTGACGAAGTGTATCACGAACATTCTGATAGTATATTACTTTGTTTTCGCAGAAGGCCACTGCATGGTTTGCAGATGCGTACTGCTCAAAAGTGGCACCATTGTTCTCAAGGATCAGTCTATTGGTTTCTATTCTTCCTCTAAGCCTAGCGCATTCAAAAAGGAAATATATTTTAACAAAGTCCAGTTTCCAGTCCAATGTACAAATATTAATAGTGAAATGTTGGTTTCCAGCTTACGTGTTCAGTTCTTGTACCAAAGTTTGTTCCCCAATTAAGTATCCGATTGGTACTCTTCGTCCATCCAGCTCGGACACTTCGTAGCTCAGCTCCTCAATTCGATTCGCAGTCAATTCGTCCAAGTCGTAATCTTCCTCGTTGTCAGAAACAGAATCATCGTCAGCTGGGGTGGCTGGTTCTATAAATGATAATAATAATTTAGGATGTAATTTAACTCACTATTTGACAGAACCCAGCCCGAACCAACTAATATGGTCAGTGATACTATCGACAAAATCCGATCCGATCCGTGCCTCATGAACCCGAGCGATCGAGGATCGAGCTGATGCGATCCGATGGATTGCGTTGCGAACCTTAGTTATTGCATTGCATCTATAATTTTTTCATGACTTGCTGTTCGCAATACCTTGTTCCGGTTCCGGTGCCTTTGACGGTTCTTCATTTGCTCGAAAGTTGAAAATAGTTCCTATTCGTTTATACGGTTTGAAATCCTCGAAGCCGTACATTTTGTGTTCAAGTCCAAACTGGGCCGAATATGTATCGCATTTGTGAAGTGCAGTGATGATATCCGACACGATTGGATCAAGTAAAATTCTTTCGACACATTGTTCCGAATTAGCGTAGTTCAAAAGACCTTGTAGATTCACAATTCCGGTCGGCTTGTTCAAACTTCGCAGAATCTCGAGTAGGGTGTAGCGGTCCCGTTTTACTTTTCGCATATGGTGAGATGCAGAATTATAGTCTGTCAAATACTCCCGAGGTAGTGAGCGCGATTTGACTGCATTTTCCAATCTAATCATATTAAGTTATATTTTTCTAAACACAGAGTTTCCATTTCAAACGGAAAGTTTTGAGATTATTGTTGATAGTCCTACCTTTTAAACATCATCAACTCTTTCATAGTCTCTGATTTGGACTGACCGCCAACACGGACAAGTTCGTTTTCAGGCCGCATGCCCATTTGTTGCATAACGCCGTGAATGGCTTCTAGAAATTGATCCAAGGCATGGTTCGTGTAGCAGACGACAAGGACGGGAGTACTTGAAGGTAAAGGTGGCTTCACACTTGTTGCCTCGAGTGTATCGTTGGTTGAATTCCGAGATTGTAGATCGAGAAGACATTTGTTCATGTAGTCATCCAGCTTCTCTCGTATCTGTTCAAAGTATATCAGTTCAATGCAGAATTGCAATACGAATTCATGTATTGAGTCTAAAATTAAGTGAAAGAAATACATAACCGTATTCGCTTTAGTATCCAAGCACTCACTGTTAAATTCTGAAGATCAGGAGAAATATCTGATTCTGCTTCTTCTGATGGAATTTTCGGCGATAGCTTCTCAATTTCGGTTTCAGATAGAGGCAAAAAGTGTTGTTTGTTTGCAAGGAGGAACTTGGCAATTTGAATTCCAATGAAAGTTTTACCTGTTCCAGGCGGACCTATAATTAGAAAAGGAGTTCTCTACACTTTGATTTGGCATTTTGGATGTAAATTCAATTGTCAATAGTAGTGTATATGCAGTATTTGCGACTGGGGAACAAACAATGACGTTGATTCGTTCGTACCTTGTATTATAGAAAATTCCTGCGTCATGGCCGCTTGGAAAGCTGCATATTGGGAATTGTCCATACCCAGCTCAGCAGCAGATGGCCACGTGTCGATTTCGAGAAGCTGTGCCTTTCCATAATCGCCCATATTTATTGAAGATTTACTCGACCCTCCGGGCATGAGAATTTTAAAGTCAAGGGGTTGGTCAATGGATTTCAAGTATGGCGGCGGAGTTTTTTCGTGCGATGCTTCGATTATATACTTGCTCATTGGAAAAGTACTATCCGTCATTTTCCGTAGAGCCTGAAGAGTGTGTCTACAGGGAAATTAACTCACATTTCACAAATAGCCGAAACTTTATCATACAAAGCAATTTGATATTTTATACCTATACGTTTCGTAGAAGACATCACACTCCAGCATATCCCAGTATGAGTCAGGCTTGAATTCGGGAGGTTTGCTTTCCCACGTGATACAAAAAGTACCTTTTCCCGACAAATCCTTGACATCGCGACGGCTAACGGTGGCTAGGAAGATGGCGCCAAAGTCGTTCTGTGTGAAAAGGAGGAGACTTCCATTCAGCAATCGCTTGGTCCTTTCCCATTTGATCTTCCTTAGAAACCGAGTCAAGTCGAGCTGAACTGTGTATGACGGAGTATTTGTATTAAAACTTAAACCCGGAAGGAGTTTCACACCTCTGTATATCTTCACGGTACCCTGGGCCGGCTTTCTACGGCCAGATCCCTCTCTGAAAGAAAAAAGTCAGTGGTTTAGACTGGACGAAAATTATGATCAATCACAGGCTCCCAGCTCCCAACGCATAGTGACCTTGAATTTCTTTTTGAAACTTTTTCTTCCCAACCACCAACCACATGCACACAACTTCAACACTACTCGTGATTTTGGTTTCAAAGTTTATAATGTTTCACTATTGTACATTTTTTAGTTGGTTGCGAATTGCGAAAATACGTATATAGTTTCTTTGTAAATCTTTCGAACATGTTTTTGAAGATTCCCAACTGAATAATTACTTTGACATTATTACTTTGTTTTGTAGAATTCCTGAATTCCTTCCCTTAGAGGGTCAACAAAGTCCTCCCTCAGAAGCCGGAAATGAACATCCAGATAGTCTTGTACGGAAGGGTATTGACCCTTCGCCAAACTAGGCCTCAGGAATGCTTTTGCTCCTGAAACCAGCTCTTGAGCAGTTGGAATTAAGGGTAGGCTTCTGAAATCCTCAGGAGGTGGTTCCATCCAACGTCGTTCAAAGTCTCGACGCCTTGCCAGCTGAGCAACGGTGCTTGACCCGACTGTGACGTTGATCTCCTCGTCTCGTTTGTTTTTGAATTCCAGCAGTTGACTCAGTAGAAGCCCATACTTCGAACTGAGTTCATCCAGCTGATTCGAAACATTACCTGAACACATGTAGTTCCGTTAGATAATTATAAAGAGCTAGCTATAATTGTTGTATTTCTGTTAAATAATTTTCTGAAGCAACACCTCTTCTACAGGACATACCACTATTCAAATTCATATTCATGCTCGCAATGATGGGAGTAGCAGCTTTGACGAGTGGAATAAGGTTGTCAGCCGCCATATTGGGCATCTTGTCTCCCACGAAACGGTAGAAACTATGAAGATGCGTGAGCACCTGAGCCGTGGCTGGAGTTGTTCCTTCAACAAGAAGGTTAAATGTAAATTCCTTCAGCTGGACAAGAAACTCAGGAGTGCAGACTTTGGACACGAGGGCATTCCGTATACTTTCTCCTTCTACGACGCCGCAGAACTTCTCGCCAACAATCTGAACAAAAAGTGTCAATGCCTCTTCATCCCAGTACTTTCGTCTCAAAATGCTTAGAAACAGATTTCCTGCACGATGAAAACGCATGATCACTTCGTCCGCATCTTCAGTCAACATCTCCTTCAGTTTGGGTACCGAAATTAATTCGGATTCAGCAGCAAACCTGACGAAATCCAAAAATTAAAAAATTCGAATGAAATACAGTCGTTCGAAACACAAACGAAACACTTACACAATTGTGAGTAAAACCAAAACTCCCTAAATATGAGCATAATAGTGAAATATTCTAACAGGAAATTAAAAAAACGTCAAAACTCAACACACCTGGATCTGGTAAAATCTGCGCCGTTTGAAGTACATCCTCTGTAAAAACCACCCCGCCCCGAACTTCCGCTTCCTCTCGTGAAGTTTGCCCTTGGATTTCCTCCACCCTTGTAATAGGGGCTCTGCTGATGCTGATACGGATATCCGCTCGACCTTTCACCTCCTCTTCCACGACTTGACCCCGGTGTTGGTCCTCCACGGCTTGACCCTGGTATCGATCCTCCTCGACTTGACCCTGGAATCGGTCCTCTTCGACTTGAACCCGGTCCTCCACGTCCGTTATCAGACATTGTTCTTAAAGATGGCGTATTGGTCTCATTTCTCCGACGGTGACCTGGAGGGCGATACAACGGATCCGGATCCATGGTTGGCACACTACTCACACTCATACACAGTAGAGTGTTTCAATTCAGGTTCTACAACAAAAAAAAATCAAATTGAGATGACAAGTGACATACACTGTTTAAATCAACTAAAAACTTAAACTGAAAGTTATCGGAATATAATTAAGCGAAGATATGCTTTTCATTAATAATCGATATCGAACCGAAAGCTCCAATTATTGGTTTTAGTTGTTGGGAAGCCCAATGCGTCTCATATAATCTTAACTGCAAAAGTGTTTTTGACTCAAGCTAAATTGGTAATTCGTATAAAATATATAGACCCGAAGCTTAAATTTAAGAGTAAATAATTGATGATTTGTAGAGTACGGTTCGAAGAATATAATTGTTTATGAACTTTTTCCTTAGGAGGACTGATATTGTAGCTAATATTCAGTCTGGCACTGGCTAGGCTTTGTGATTACGATGTAAAGAATTTGGATCGACCTCCTTTGTTTAGAATATACAGTACGAGGCTGAAGTGTCGGGTCTCGGGTCAGCAGAAAGTCGAAGCGATAAAATAAGATCAATATTGTGCTGAGTGAGGTGTGCAGATTGAAGCTTACTTCTATCCGAGTGCATCACAAATCACAATAGCAAGCAAAGTTGTGATAAGTAAATATTTTTGTACATATATCGTATGTAAGAAAGAGTCAAAGTGGGTAAGTACATACATACTCTTGTTTATGAAATTAGTCACACTAAATTTTTGAGAATTTTGAGTTATTCATAAGTATATAATACAAAAATGACTACTTAATTATCACATTACCTCGTATCTTGATGAAGTGGGACGCTTAGGTTTTCTATTCTAATTTTGGTTCGAAAAAGTTCGAAAATACAAAGCGATGAAAAACAGGCTTAGCCGACGAACTCGTTTCCCCTCTTTTTTCTTTGTAACGTAACTTTGTATACGAATACGAGAACGAGACAAGCGAAAAATGCGAAAAAAGTTTCAAAAAATAAAGCATTTTAAAATTATAACCTTTCTCGCTTCATTCCAAATTCCAATTCCACTTTTCAGTTTTCTACAAAAAAAAAACTTCAAAATATTGTAGTAAATATTACACGCACGTATGTTGAACTGTTATTTTTTGGATCTAATTCTTAAAAGTTACTTTACGACAATTACCTAGAGGTTAAAGCCAATTTCATAGACTCAATAGCGTACTGCTCTCACTTAATGCACTCAATATTGGCAAGTTAATATTTAGAATTGGTTCTATTATTCTCCCAAAGTTCAACTAACGAAGAACCGAACACTTTTCCGTCGAGCGAGTAAACTTCAGAAACGTTTTTGGTCTAAATATAAATCTGATCTAATATTTTGCGTCTGTATGTGCGTATTGTAATCATAAATTGATACTATTATTGGTTGGAAGTGATCAACAGTTATATATCCATGAGAGGAATCGAACATGGCAATACTACATATCAAGGGAAATATTTACATAGGTTTGCATTTCCATTTGCATTTAATATTTATTTATAGCTAAAGCTGTGAGTGATGATAAATCGATGAGTCAGACTACCATAAAATTCACAGTTGCACACTAGTGTCGAGACTCGAGACTGCACTCATTTACGTTAATGTTATTGGTTGTTTAGTTTCTAATTTATTATGTTGTATGCTGATGTTGATAAGATAGAAGATAGGATGTCGGTCCATTACTAACTTGAACCTACATTTTTGTACAGTTCTCTTCCTGATTGCAGCAAGCACAAATCAGGACTTGCAGCAATATGAAGTTTGTATTACATGCACTATGTAATGCTTCATAATTATGCAAGGATTCGTATGCGCCAAAAACGCTCTAAGTATGCACTTATATATGCTACAGATACAAAACCTAGCTTTTCTGTAAACAAAGACAAAATAGCACTTTTGTCGAAATAATAAAAGATCAAAGATCGACAGAAAATTCAGTGAGGCAAGAGGTAAGTATCCGAATGAACGTTGGAAAACACTACTAATGAATATCAAACCGCAACATTTTTTGAAAATTAATCAAATATATCGCCAAAAATTAAAAACTTGGAAACTGTGTTGGATGAGAAAATAATAAAATAGGAAAGACCTTCTAAATGGGTCGAAGAATTCAGTAAAAGTCTAAAAATGTCTAATAGCTTGTAAATATACACTACAATTTCATAAAAGTAGATGTATGAAATATAAAAGCCTCAACATTTGCAAAAATGAAATAAAAATGTTGGATGTTGTAACCACTACGGTAAATAGTTTTTCGATAGGTACAAGAAAATTATGTTGTCCTACCAAAAAGCTGAGCATAAATCAATCAACTTAAGTCTTACTATAATTTATGAACGGAGGTTTTGGATTCCTCAGATTGTTGTAAACCGTGATTTTGGATGCAACCTATATTTAATTAACATTACGCCACGTCGATAGTCGATATATAGTACTTAAATCAGTTTAATAGGGCTCTACTTAATATTTTAGGGTGGCTATAGTTTTCTTTTTTTAAATTGGGCAATGCTCGCACCCAGCTCAATGGATGATTGAGTATTGATGTTGGTTGATAAACGACAAATTGATATTTGATTTCCTTACCTTATGAACTTGAACAGTCTTTAAAAATGGTGGTGTATGGATATACTTGTAATTATGTTTCACAATTAAACTTGTATGATTGTTAGACTGGAACTTAGCTATTCATACCGTCAAAAGTGGCATTTTGTATTGTAATTACAAATCACTGCAGCTAAACCTGTCTTTAATGCTGGGCAGATAAACCAAGACTGAGACTGAATGTATCTATACGATGTGCAGTGTAGTTTTTAATTGTATGCGAGTCAGTTGTGATTTTGTCCTTTGAAATATATGTATGTATATGAAGTACAGTTATTACTCATTCAAATTCGCCGGTGTTTTTCTCGGGATTTGTGAACTCAGATTTGTTGCTTAGTAATTCGTTACTGAGTGCCTTTCACATATAGACTCCTAATTCAATACTTGCTGGAATTAATTATGCAACTTGCAATTGCAACAGGCTAATT